>OZ038509.1:80499047-80574047 GCA_964036315.1 Acanthosepion esculentum
ATCAGTTTAATACACCCAATATATATATTGTTGTGGTCTTGTTAGGGCCAGAAATAAAAACACAAGAGAGGAATTGAATTAAACAAATATATTAACAGAAACAATATATCTACAGGCGTTGTACAAAATAATTGGAACAGGTGCAAAATCCACTCCTATATTTCAAAAACCTATTATATTAAGAACTTTAACTAAAACTTCGTAATTGCAGGTTGTATCCATTGTAAATATGTTTATTTATCTAATTTACTGTCTTTATCTTATTTATTTCTAGAATTTAGTAAAATGTAAGCTAAATGCGTGACCTCTCCGGGTTCGAAAAAGGGCAAATTGTTGGTGTTCATATGGCAGGAGCCTCGATCACTAAGGTTGCTGAACTGTTTGGTTTTTCAAGAGTTACCAAATCAACTATGACGCAATTCGAGAAACAGGGCAAGGCCTCTAGCAACCGTAGCAAACTTACTGACAGGGACTGACGTGCACTGAAACGCAATGTGGCAAAAATCATCGGGCAAATGCGGGCAAAGTGACTGCTGAGTTGAATAACCATCTGAATAGTTCAGTTTCTACTAAAACTGTTCGTCGTGAGCTCCATAAGGCTGCATATCATGGAAGAGCCGCCGCGAGGAAACCTCTTCTCTCCACTCGCAACATTCAGAAGAGGTTGAAGTGGTGCAGAGATCACAATGCCTGGTCTGCAGACCAATGGAAGCAAGTCATATTCTCAAACAAGTTCAGTATTTCTCTTTTCCCAACTTCAGGGCAAGTTTATGCGTGGAGGCAGTCCAAAGAAGCTTACAACCCTGACTGCCTTCTTCCAACAGTGAAGCATGGAGGTGGATCAGTGATAGTTTGGGCCGCCATATCATGGAAATGTCTCGGTCCAATCCTTGCCCTGCATGGTAGAATCAACAGCAGAGATTACCTGAACATTTTGGGAGATCATGTTCATCCAATGGTCCAGACTTTATTCCCTGATGGTGACTGCATCTTCCAAGACGATAATGCTCCAATACATACCGTTTGAGTGGTTAAGAATTGGTATGAAGAGCATGAAAGTGAGCTAGAACACATGGAGTGGCCTCCCCAATCTTCAGATATCAATACTATTGAACATTTGTGGTGCATTTTGGGGCGACAAGTTAGGAGCCGCTATCCTCCACCGTCGTGTCTTAAAGAGCTGGAGCAGGTGTTAAAGGAAGAATTGCTGAAAATTCCTGTGGATGAAGTCAGGAAGCTGTATGATTCCATTCCGAGACGTATTAAAGCTGTATGTGAGGCTAAAGGAGGACCAACTCCATATTAAATAAATTTTCTTTGAATTTAACAACTGTTTCAATTATTTGGTCCCACTCCTGTATATATATATATATATATATATATATATATATATATATATATATATATATATATATATATATGTGACGTAAACAAAGCAATTTTTAAAGAAGTGATGCATTTTTATTTATTAATCCGACAGACTTTATTACATAAACGTTATTTTTAGTGGCTACACATATTTGAGTAGAGACTCCGTTTATTTATTGTTGTAACCTAGGGAAGGTTACTGACTAGGGTAATCAAAGGAATACTTAGTGCAAGAATACTTAGGACAAGAACAACACATATAAGATTCGCCAGATGCGCGTAGAAGAAGTAGTCGACTGTTAGGAGTGAGTCAAGTGAATTTCAAAATGAAACTCCAAGTGCAGACCAACATACAGTATTTACTACTGTATTTATGTGAATGGGGACATTATCGCCCGTAGGTATGCTACGGCATTTATTAAATAAAACATTTATTATTTTCGTCTATTAGCTTGAAATTTCGAGAAGTCTTATTAAAGAAAAACTCCACTAGTAATTAAGCCTGCAAAGGGAACTCTCATTCAGCCCGGCACGCCTTAACCAACTTGGCCACGAAGAACAATCAGTCTAGCGCGGCCAAATTTGTTCACTAAAAATAACATTTAAAGTGATAAAAATCTGTCGGATTGATAAAATGTTATTTAAGAAAAATGTTCGCTCTCCGGAAAGATTCGAACCTGTGTTCCCCTCGGGGAGACGATCATTAGATATAACATGGTTTTTACATATATATATATATATATATATATATATATATATATATATATATATATATATATATATATATATATATATATAAAAGTGAACATAGAAGTCAACACTTAGAGGCGACAGTCTGTTTCATGCTAGATGCAATCATCGGGCAAATATAAAATTACACAAAATTATATATCGTTATATTATATATATATATATATATATATATATATATATATATATATATATATATATATAACGATATATAATTTTGTGTAATTTTATATATCAACAGACAGTATTTGGAAAAATATGACAAACTGGAAAATATTTTTGTGATGCAATTCATCCGTTGTGATTTCATCGGACTTGGCTTTGTTGACGTTGTGACGTCTACGCATGCGCACGAAACGAGAGACGCTGGTAGTTTCAAAATCTTTTGAAAGAATATTTTGAAAGAATATTTTATTCACAATCTAGCCAAATTCATCTGTATTATTTTTGTTTTCCTCTCCATCACCTTTGACCCTGACTATCGCACAAAATCTACCAAGAAAGGTGACATATTGTAAGCGCCTGGATGCAAATCTTACAGTATATCACCAGTTTTGGTAGATTTTATATTGTCAAAGTGTGGGATAGTCAGGGTCAAAGGTGATGGAGAGAAAAAGAATTCAACTGAATGTGGCTAGATTGAGAAAAAACAAATATTCTTTCAAAAATTTTGAAACTACCGTCGTCTCTTTTTTCATGCACATGTGTAGACGTAACAACATTGACAAAGCATTGTGATAAAATCATATCGCATGAAACATATCACATAAAAACCAGGTTGCTTATTATTTTAGTTTTATACATAATATTTTGGGTATATATATATATATATATATATATATATATATAATCAACCTGTTCATATATCTATCTATCTATCTATCTATCTATCTATCTATCTATCTATCTATCGCAGCCGATTTCGCCGCTCCATAAAGCGGAAGAGAACATGACATTACAGCCTTGAACTTCCGGTCGTGTTCCCTACACGCTGGTAATTTTGTTTAGAGATGAGCTAATTACCTTTTTAGTTCGTTGTTATTAAGAACCTAGTCGTAATAAACCTCTAAGCATTTTACACCTGAGTTTTAGTTTATTTTAGTTTTATACATAATATTTTGGATATATATATATATATATATATATATATATATATATATGTTTTCTGTATGAATGATTCATTGTAATGTAAATTGAACTGCACCACATACTTGATATTAAAATAACTGATCCGACGTGCATTTTTCGGATAATAACTGTGACATTCCTGTATATATTCAACAGCTTCGTTCATGCCATATAGACTGAAAAAGCTACCAGTACAAAAGAATTCTCCATTGCCATATAAGTACAAAACGCACAATTTTAAAATTCAAAACAATTCGGCCTCAGAGTTTCGAGCTCACGCTAAAAAAATCTCTTACAAGTGACAATAACACATTTCTAAGAACAAATTTCGGACTATAAACTACTCTTTCGATGTCCTGTTATTACCTGGAATTATAAAACAACAAATATTTTTCTCACCTGAAGATATCTGTAGAAACAGATAAAAGCTTGTAAATATATAAAAAAAGACCTTATTCAACTGGAATTTATAAACAGGGATCATAACATTCATTTACAGGTTTGGGGTTAATGTCCTTTAGCAAATTTGTTTGCGAAGATGTATTCTCGCCATTTATATCATTAACTTCTATATCTGTTTTCTGTATGAATGATTCACTGTAATGTAAATTGAACTGCACCACATACTTGATATATATATATATATATATATATATATATATATATATATATATATATATATATATATATATATATATATATGAAATGGACAAAGTCCGACAATTATTTAAAGACAGTTTTATGTTTAACATTCTTTTTATAGATACAAGTATTTAAGTATTCGGATGACGAATATTTTCTATGAAAATTCCTCGGACATTCAGGCCGGTAAATGTTATTTAATACTGTTTATTATATAAAAAAAAACAGACCATTTACTTAAATACTTGTATCTATAAAAAGAATGTTAAACATAGAGATATCTTTAAATATATATATATATTAAGACATTTTTACGTTTATACATTCTTTTTACAAATATATATATTTAAGTAAATGCTCTGTTTATAATAAACAAAATTTACCGGCCCGAATGTCCGAGAAAATTTCATAGAAAATATTCGTCCTCCGACAGAATTCGAAACTGTATCCTATACGGAACAGTCATATAGTCTGACGTGCCTTTAACCGATTGGGGCACAGAGGAGAGTTCGGTTTGCAAGGTCGAATTTACTGCATTTAAACTACAATCTTCCATGATTCTCTCACATACATTCATATCTGCTCATGGCGTATCAAATGTAAACAAATTACGTCACACATTATGAAATGGACAAAGTCCGACAATTATTTAAAGACATTTTTATGTTTAACGTTCTTTTTATAGATACAAGTATTTAAGTAAATGCTCTGTTTATAATAAACAGTATTAAACAACATTTACCGTCTTAATCTGTTTCTCTAGCTATCTCAGTCTGTTCATATCTATCTATCTATCTATCTATCTATCTATTTCAGTCTGCTATCTATCTATCTATCTATCTATCTATTTCAACCTCTTCCTTATCTATCTATCTATCTATCTATCTATCTATCTATCTATCTATCTATCTATCTATCTATCTATCTCAGTCTGTTAATTATCTATCTATCTATCTATCTATCTATCTATCTATCTATTTCAACCTCTTCCTTATCTATCTATCTATCTATCTATCTATCTATCTATCTATCTATCTATCTATTTCAACCTCTTCCTTATCTATCTATCTATCTATCTATCTATCTATCTATCTATCTATCTATCTATCTATCTATCTATTTCAACCTCTTCCTTATCTATCTATCTATCTATCTATCTATCTATCTATCTATCTATCTATCTATCTATCTATCTCAGCCATTTCTTTATCTATCTATCTATCTATCTATCTATCTATCTATCTATCTATCTATCTATCTATCTATCTATCTATTTCAACCTCTTCCTTATCTATCTATCTATGTATCTATCTATCTATCTATCTATCTATCTATCTATCTATCTATCTATCTATTTCAACCTCTTCCTTATCTATCTATCTATCTATCTATCTATCTATCTATCTATCTATCTATCTATCTATCTATCTATCTATCTATCTATCTCAGCCATTTCTTTATCTATCTATCTATCTATCTATCTATCTATCTATCTATCTATCTATCTATCTATCCCTAAGTTTTTAGCTTGTTGAATGATAAAGCGAAAAAGGAAGCCCGTGTTCTGCTTCTCCTTTTCCAGACAGAAAACTCTTATATTGATTTCTTCCAATGTATCTACACGAGTGTATCTTTGTGTGGACGTCATCCAGGCGGTGAGTGCAGGTCAGGAATTCTACTGTTTCTAAAGCAGATCGAAGATAAAAATACCATGGCTCGGTTTGTCCAGTTTCTTCTGAAAGGACATTGCCCAAACAAGGTGACCTTAACAAGGCCTTATGCCTCTTGACCAGAACTGTCCATCACTTCAAGCGGATTGGACAAGTTCGTTGTAATCTCCGACCGAATTTCATATAAAAAGTTACTCGACATCTTTCCTTTTTTTCATCTCATTTTTCCAAAAAATATTGCGTTTTAAGTAAAATTCATATCTAAAATTTGCTTATCAGTGGCTACATCTTGTGTAGTATGCTTTTGTTTTAAATCAAATTCACACCAACAAAGGCAGTAAAGGCGTTAAGAGATCTGGATGTGGAAGTAGAAAACAATAATAGGAATTTTAGACAAAAGGAAAGCGGGAAGAGGAAAGATTTATCAGGAAGACAGTAGATAGCAATTGACATTACATTTAAATTTTTGAAGATTAAAGTTGGCTGGAAAGCATGAAGGCGGAAGAGATTTCCACAAGCAAGGCAATAAAGCCACTAAGACACAAGTTGGTTAGTGGGTGTGGAAGAATTAGGAACAGAAACATTAATAATGAGTGGGAACAGGAAATAGTAATCAGGAGGACAGTAGATAGCGATTGACATTGCATTTAAATATTTGAAGATTAAAGTTAGCTGCAAAGCATAGAGACGGAAGGGAGTTCCACAAGCAAGGCAATAATGCCACTAAGACACAAGGGGGTTACTGGGCGTGGAAGAATTAGGAACGGAAACATTAATAATGAGCGGGAAGAGGAAAGAGTAATCAGGAAGACAGTAGATAGCGATTGACATTGCATTTAAATATTTGCAGATTAAAGTTGGCTAGAAAGCATGGAACCAGAAGGGAGTTCCACAAGCAAGGCAATAAAGCCACTAAGACACAAGGGGGTTACTGGGTGTGGAAGAATTAAGAACAGAAACATTAATAATGAGCGGGAAGAGAAAAGAGTACTCAGGAAGACACTAAATAGCGATTGACATAACATTTAAATATTTGAAGTTGGTTGGAAAGCATGGAGTTGGATAGTATTTCTACAATAAACAATTGCGCGAAAAATGTTAGCATAGAAATTACAGTTACATTTAACTAACTGCGTTTAATTTCACACTTTTGCTTCGTTGATTTTGTTTAGCACCATTTTAACCTGCATTTAATACCGAAATCTAAATACTTTTACGTAATTATGCCTTTAACTACACATATTTTGTTCATAATTTTCTACCTCCAGGATAAAGGTATGCATTTTAGACATATAGTTTGTAGTTCATAAAATTGTGTTCATATAATTTCACTATAAAAATGTATTTTCATATTTTTTTCAGCGTTGCCATTGGTGCCCATTTTATTATAAATAGGTACTGTTTAATGTTGTTGGCTGGGGTTCTCTACTTGTCCATATCTGGGACCCTAACAGCACTTACCTCCCCGGGTCAGGGAAAACCTGGGAACAACAGCAATTTTACAGGTGGTCCCACGATCCTCAAAATCTCCAGTCACCCGAGACCGTGCTGCCAGATGTAGTTTTGTAGTGATACTAAGAGCAGAAACAGGAAGTAGGATCTACTGTGTCCGAATTCGAGGATGGAAGACGCCCGAAAAAACTTCCCGTCCCTAAAAAGTGTGCACTTGTGCGAAGAGGATACCACCTGCCCTGTTTACTCTGATTATATTGATCTTTCTATCGTGAATGCCGGATTGCAGTGACACAAAAGTAGAAACAGGAAGTTACCTCTTTCACAGCTTAAAACAATGACATATTTCGGGCTTTGCGCAAGAGTCTCCACGCATAACTTCCGGTTGAAGTTGATTAAATACAATCCTAATTAAATATATGTTACTAATTCTACTATAAATAGGTATTGCTGGTATTTTTTTAATATGAGGTTTTGTTTGGGGGTTCACTATTTGTCTATAGCTGGGATCCTAACACCTACTACCGCTCCGGGTCCGAGTAGACCTTGGAACAACAGCAATGTTACTGGTGGTTCCACGCTCCTCAAAATATCCAGTCTGCCGATCAGAGACCTTGCTGTCAGATGTAGTTTTGTAGTGACTCAAAGAGCAGAAACAGGAAGTTACCTCTTTCACAGCTTAAAACAATGACATATTTCGGGCTTTGCGCAAGAGTCTCCACGCATAACTTCCGGTTGAAGTTGATTAAATACAATCCTAAGTTAATATATGTTACTAATTCTACTATAAATAGGTACTGCTGGTATTTTTTTAATATGAGGTTTTGTTTGGGGGTTCACTATTTGTCTATAGCTGGGATCCTAACACCTGCTAGCTCCCCAGGCCAGGGTGGACTTGGGAACAGCAATTAAGAGGTGGTTCCACGCTCCTCAAAACCTCCCGATTAGAGGCCTTGTTGCCGGATGTAGTTTATCGTCATACCCAGGATGAATTTTCAATTAACAGTTAATTATCAATTAATGATGTTACTTATCAAATTAAAACACACACCTTCGTGAAATATCTTTAGACAAATTAATTTCTAAGCAATTGTTGGATGTTTTCGAATCAGACATTATTTCTTATAAACGTTATATTTTCTTGATACGCGTATTTGAGTAGACGTCTTTTTAAAAGAAGATTTTCGATTACCCAGGCCGGTAGACATCTTTATACAAATTTAGCGACTATTATGGAAATTAAATTTTATATTATAAGGCTCCCAACTCATACAGATCTCTGAACTTTCAACCGATAAAGACTTATATATCTATCGAACTGATCGTCCTCAAACGAACATTACAGTTCACGACTTTGAAATCATTTCTTTTATTCGGAGCTCTGTGCAGTTCTACCTTTCTGATCCCAGTGTCAGTTCTGAGTTGTTCAGTGAAAGTTTCCGGCTCGGCCGACACTTTTCCATAACTTCGATATTATTCTTCCAATAATCTAAAGTTACCTTATTCCATCCTCTTCGCCTCCAGCCATGTTTGTTTTATAACATTGGGCGGGAAACGTCGACGCCATATTCGCGGTAATTAATATTACAAATTTCAGTTAAGGCAGTCGTCAATTAAAAAAGATGTCGCCTTTAAATTTTAAATTTAAATTTAAAGGCAACACTTCTTAAAATATCTTCACACTAATTTCCAAGCAATTAATGGACCTTTTAAAATCAGGCATTATTACTATAAAAGTTTTATTTAGCGGGAAAAGCGTTTTTTAGTAGCCAACACTGATTTTTATTTTATTAAGGCTTTCGAATGCCCAGACCTGTAGTCCTTCACACATTATAACTGAAAACCTATAAATGTTGTATTTAGCGGATACACGCTTTCGAGTAGACAACACTAATTTTTATTTTATTAAGAATTTCGATTGCCCAGGCCGGTAGACGTCCTTTATAGATTATTACTTATTAATATAAATGTTATATTTAGCGGATACACGCTTTCGAGTAGACAACACTAATTTTTATTTTATTAAGACTTTCGACTCCACGGGCCGTTTGATATCTTTCATATATAATTACTTATTACTATAAATGTTATATTTAGTGGATACACATTTTCCAGTAGACAACACTGATTTTTATTTTATTGCGGCTTTCGAATCCCCAGGCCGGTAGACTTCCTTCATACATTATTACTTTTCTTAAATCTCAACGCCTCCAGACATATTTGTTTTAGAACATTGGACAGAAGAAGTCGAGACCATATTTTTTTATTATTTTACTCAGAGCAAGGCAATAAAGCCTCTGAGATGCAAGGCGTTACTGAGTGTTAGAGAATATGAGAAAAATAAAACACTATCAAGGAGAGATAACAGTAAAAGAGATAACAGTAAAAGAATATATGTTATGAAGATAACTATTAAGATTGCATTTAAATTTTTGAAGATCAAAATTAACTGGAAAGCAAGAAGCCGGAAGCGAATAGTGGAAGAGAAGAAACTGTTGGAGATAAGTTTTACATCTATCTAATTCAACTCTGAGTTAATGAGACCTAGCTGCCAATCTAGTACTGCGTTTAAATTCATAAAGACTAGCTACGAATGCGGAAATTGAAATTTATTTTGCATTAAAATACAAAATTGTAGCAGAAGGCGAAAAGTGCAGGGGATAGTAGAAAGCTTGTCTTCTGTCAGCACACTACAACCAGTGACCTAAACATGCCACAAGATTCCTTAACAAACACTAACGCATTCTTACATACCATACTTTTTACATCTACCCCACTACCTCAGAATATCTACGAAAACCTAACTAGTCCCCAATATTTGCCTGTTGGGGAGGAGAATAAAAACAACTTAAAATCTAAATCGTAATCTGTGTTCAAAATATCTGATAAGCGATTTACAAGAAACTAAATTATTGTCAGTAATACCCCAGCACAATAATTTAACAAAAATCATCAGTTAACTTGAAATTAATGCGAGCTTTTAATAATATAAAACAGTCATTCGTCCTACCACTCATTCAAAGACACACTCACTCAAAGACACTGATTCAAAGACACACTCATTCAAAGACACATTCACTCAAAGACACACTCACTCAAAGACACAGTCATTCAAGGACACACTCATTCAAAGACACAGACGCTCAAAGACACAGACGCTCAAAGACACACTGACTCAAAGACGAACTTGCTCGAAGACACACATTCAAAGACACACTCGCTCAAAAACACATTCACTCAAAGACACATTCATTCAAAGACACACATACTCAAAGACACATTCACTCCAAGACACACTCACTCAAAGAAACACTCACTCAAAGACACACTCACTTAAAGACACACTAATTCAAAGACATACTTACTCAAAGACACACTCATTCAAAGATACACTCACTCAAAGACACACTCATTCAAACACAACAACAAATACGAAAATCATGCCAAAAAAATGAAAGTCGTCCCGCATCTGCCGGAGAACTGACATCTCTGGTTACATAAAGAGGGAGGTGAAAGGGAATTAAAGTAAAGAAAGTGGGGGCAGAAATAAATGTGACCAATGGGCTTGCATCCCTTTGCTAAGTAAACTTTGAAAGAAGAAACTAAAGACAATAAACAACCCTGAGCTAACCTTATTTTGGACTGGGATGCCAAAGTTCAATCCATTTCGAACAATATCTTAATAGCTGACCAGCATCAAAGTGCCACTCTTAATCGGCTCGTTTTATTCGATAGATACGCACATGACTCATTCACCTTCTGCCAAATTCTGATGGCGGTTGGCGCCACCTTTCTCTTGCCAAGCCCAGAGGGCCCTCGTATCAACAGCGAGGTGAGTGATGCCTCATTGTTAGTGAGGCATGTCAACTCGAATGCCCAGGGCTATATGGAGCGAACCTCCTGCTTTATAAGACAGTGTTCACCTTTCAGAGCATCTTGAATGGACCTCTTCGCTAATATCTGACATAATGCCTTACTGGACAACGCTTGGACGTCGCAGAGATCATCCGTGATGGGTAAGAGGTGCATGAGAGCAATCCTACATTCACGATAGAACGAGCACTTGCATCAGATAAAACGGGGCGGGGCTATCGTCCTGGGACAAGTGCACACTACTTAGGGATGGGAAGTTTTTTCGGGCGTCTTCCATCCAGAATGTGCGCTCAGCGTACGAATTCGAACACATTAGATCTAGAAACGCGATGCGAAGCGTATGTTGTCGAATGTCAACGATAGGCATACCCAGACCGCCTTCAGAAGGGTGGCGGTAACAATCCTCTGAACTACTTTGGGGGGACCTTGCCACCCCGCAAGAAGGAGAACAGGACTTAGTATGACATACGGAAGCGGAAATACGAAGAGTCGGGCAAAGGAGAATCGCCTGTCGCAAATACTTCCGCCCCACCATTTAAGGAAAGATTCCTCCGAGATCACAGACGAACTGCGACCGCGACCCCCTTCCCCATATCCAACCAATTTATTTCCAAAAGGAGATCGGGACGGAACCAGACGCCGAGTATCTCGACCGACCCGTCCGTTCAGTGGAAAGGCCCGGGAAGGGAAACTCCCTTTCACGCATCCAATCGCAAGACAACAGACTTACGCGATTGATAGTGACCCCTGTCACCGTCTCGTACCCTCTGAGCTATTTGCCGACTTTGTAGGCAGAGTAGCAAGCTGATGTGTAGCAACAGATAACGATATTCCGCGAAGGACCGGATTCGCCTTTTACTTGCGAAGGAAATACTCCAACGCAAACACGCAAGGCAAAGGTGGAAGAGGACAACCATGACGAATGGAGCGAGACAATAAAAAAGATTCCGATCTTACAGCATTCACTTCCGGCTGCCACTAGAACAGCGTTCAAAAATCGATCGTGAACCCTATCGAATGTCTTGGAATGATCTAAACTGATCAGTGCGGCATCACAGTCGACTTGTTCGATGATTAACCGTACCAAATGAAATCTGTCCTGAATAGTCCTACACTTCACAGCATAAGTCTGTTCGAAACCAACCAGACTAGAGAAGACAGCTTATAAACAGCTGGCTAAGATCTTGTCTAAAATCTTCAACTCTTTTTAACATCGTAAAATGTCGAAAGTTATCTGTCCCATCCTTACCGTTCTTTGCTTAGTAACTTGTTCACACTCCTTGTGAAGCGTTGATGTATGGACCCTTGCTTCATCCAGTTGGTGTAAATCAGCTTCAACGGAGGAACATAAACGGACAACTGCCTCAAGTACATTTCGTATTGAAGACCATCTAATCCCGGAGTTTTGTCCTGGTCAGATTTTGAAAAGCGTGGAACCACCTGTAAAATTGCTGTTGTTCCCAGATCTACCCTGACCCGGACAGGTAGCAGCTGTTAGGGTCCCAGCTATGGACAAGTAGTAAACCCAACGAAACAAAAATACTTTTTTCCTCACAAGACGTTCGCGCTGCTAATCTAACTAGATTGAGTCCCAGACTATAATCAGCAGCAAACGACCAATGTTTAGATTTTAATTTATCCAACCCCATATTCAAAACCACAGTCGCCGTCAATTCCCTCTGCAGCAGCTGGTCATTAAAATCTCGCTAATCAATCAATGATGCGTTCAATTTCTAGTAGCCAGCCATCTTAACCTTAGGTTTATCTATGTTTATTATAAACCTAAAAATGCTAAAAATGGTTGCTGAAAACATTAGGTTTATAATACCCATAAATTCATACACAGATGTCCTCAAGGATACATGGCACATTGGATAAAGGCGTTGGTTAGATCCAGTGACAGGACCTAAAGAGTTTGAGTTCAATACCCGGTTAAGGCTGTGGAGAAATACAGAGGGAAAAATTAACAGGGGATAACTGATAACTGACATATATTAGACATAGCACGTGGAAATAGAACAGTCTACCCCGGTGAGTGAAATAGAGGGTTCAGTTCGGCATTCATACCACCTGAAGAACATTGTAATAAATATGTGTTTTGGGGCTCTCCGCTTTTACACAAGATGGACTCATCTAAAGTATACTTATACTGACAGAGTTGGAGATACGAAAGAGATACGTTGAGATAAGGTTGAGATACGTAGAGTCCACAGAGAGAGAGAGAGAGAGAGAGAGAGAGATAATTACGGCTTCACTTACAGAGACTTGTACATATACTTTCTACTAACCCGCATTCCTGGACTACTAATCTTCATTTCAAGTTTGTATTTTACGTTCAATACACTTATTTTCCTATTTCAATTACTGGCGTTGTTTATTTATTTGTGCAGGATTCCATCCCCGGAATCCACAACAAATTGGCGACGAGGACTTCGGACCCACACGGTAAGACTGAAAAAAAAATTTTTTTCTCTCGTCACCACAACAAATTGGCGACGAGGATTTGCACTTCTCGGACACTAAAAAAAACTGCCGTTGCCATTGTCTACAACAGCTGGGCGACAGAGATTTACGAGGATTTGCGATGATTTTGCGTGACCACCGTGATTAAAAGGTACTTCCTCAAAATATGGAAAATCGAGGTTTTCGTAAGACTCTCATCATGGAGGATTTTAAAAGTATTTTGGTAGAACTTGTAAAATACCAAAATGAACAGCAACTACAACTCCAAGAAAGAATGAAAGAGAAGTGTCAAAAACAATTGCTCTCTCAACAGAAAAAAATGGAAAATGTAATACTACAAACACAGAAGGAAAATCAAGAAAGACAAATGCAACTCCAGGAATTAATAGTAAAAGTAACGGGTAACACACAACAAAAGAATATCGAAAAAGAGGCGACTTTTTCTCAAGACGCAGTTTGGAACACAATAGAAACATTTAAATACTCTCTAGAAGATGATGAAAATTTCGGGGACTACTACAGACGCCATGAAGACATTTTCAACATTGGTTGCCAAAATTGGACGGAAGCTAAGAAGCTACGTTTATTACTCAGGAAATTGGAAACAGAGGAGTACACAAAATTTTTGGACTATATTCTACCGAAAAAGACAAACGATTTGACGTTTGACGAGGCAGTTACATGCCTTACGGAGCTCTTCAGTCCAAAGACTTCACTTTTTCACAAAAGGTGGAAATGTCTCAACCTCGTAAAAAGCGAAAATGAGGACTACTCCACGTTCGCCGCAATCGTGAACAAACATTGCGATGACTTTAAGTTGGAAGAATTGACTCCGGACAATTTTAAGTGTCTTATTTTCGTACAGGGATTAGTCTCATCCAAGGACAGTGAAATGCGCAAAAGAATGCTCTCGAAGCTTCAAAACGAGTCTGGATTAACGCTACAAAATTTGTCAGAAGACTGCCAAAAATGCTTGAGCATAAAAAAGATTCTAAGGATATCGAGGAATCGGAAGTAACACACATACGTAAGTTGAACAAAAGTATACGATTTTCACCCCCCCCCCCACTGGAAGAAAAACAAAAATTTCATGATAAAGGGAAAATTACATGGTATAAGGCGATTAATGACAGAGATCAAAGCAAATATAAGCCTCCCCCAATCTGCATGTTACAGATGTGCTGGATTACACTGGAATAAAGACTGTCGATTCAAATACAAGAACTGTTTAGCTTGTGGAAAAATGGGACATAAGACATCTCAATGCAGAAACAAAAAACACACTAGTAGGGTAAGAACTACTAGAATGGACTACGAAGACAAACTAAACACAAGAAAATACGCGGATCTCGAGATTTTAAATAAGAAGGTAAAATTAGTTAGACTCAGGTTCGGATCTAACTATAATTAATTTACAAATATGGAGGAAGCTAAATAGACCGACCATGATGCATGCACAGAAAATCGCTAAGTCTGTTAAAGGGAAGCGTATCAAATTTGAAGGGGAAGTAATTCTAAACGTAAAATTCCATGAAAAAAACGAAAAATTGAAGATATTTGCAATGAAAGACACAGAAAATTTGGTGGGCGCAAATTGGATGCAAAAAAATTGACGTATGGGATTTACCTATTAGCTCATTTTGTAAGAAAATACAGTGCGAGCCGCCAGAAGCTACAAAATTAAAAGAAGAACTACACAGTCAATTCCCTGAAGTATTCTCGGGCGGTTTGGGACGATGTAATAAGGTTGCAGCTAAAATTGAACTAAAGGAAAATGTTCAGCCAATATTCAAGAAAAAGCGAAACGTGCTTTTCGCAACCATAGACAAAATTGACAAGGAGTTAGATAGATTGGTACAAACTGGAATCCTTTCACAAATCGAATTCAGTGAATCGGCGGCACCAGTGCTCTACGTAAAGAAAAAAATCCGGAGAAACCCGTGTTTGCACAGATTTCTCGACTGAGTTAAACATGGCTATCAAGGATTATCACTACCCATTGCCAAGCCCGGAGGAAATATTTACCAAGCTTAACGGTGGTAAGGTATTTTCTAAGATTGATCTAAGTGAAGTTTATCTTCAGATTCCAGTAGAAGAAAGTACAAAGATTTTATGTATCAATACACACAAAGGACTTTACAAATTTAACAGATTGCCATTTGGAATAAAAGTAGCACCGTCAATCTTCCAACAGACTATGGACACCATGCTCATGAGACAGAACTTTGCTACTGCTTACTTAGACAATATTTTGATCAAAAGCGATAATGTAGAACACGCAACACACATTAAAGAAGTCTTTAAAAGAATTCTTGATTTTGGTTTTAAAGTGAAGGAGAAAAAATGCGATTTTTTTCTAAAAGAAATCAAGTATCTAGGCCATATAATCAATGAAAGTGGCAGAAAACCAGACCCAGATAGGGCATCTGCAATAAAAAATATGCCTGAGCCGAAAAATGTCGCAGAGTTGCTAAGCTTTCTTGGTCTAGCGAACTATTACGGGGAATTCATTGAAAACATGCACAAATTGAGGGCTCCCTTCAATGTATTATTGAAAAAAGAGAACAAATGGAACTGGACAGAAGATTTCCAGAAAGCCTTTAAGGAGATCATAAAGAACGTCTGATCTAGCACTGACGCATTTTGATCCCAAACTGGAAATTATCATTGCTAGATCGTTGTTACCATCAGAGAGGAATTATTCGCAAATTGAGAAAGAAGCGTTAGGCATAATATTCACGCATAACTCACTTCCAAAGATACATATATGGAAGAGAGTTTACTCTTCAAACTGACCATAAAACTCTTCTCACTATATTCGGATCGAAAAAAGGACTACCAATTTAAACAGCCAACAGACTTCTGAGATGGGGAACTATATTATTGAATTATAATTTCAAACTAGAGTTCCTAACGTCAAAGAAAATTGGTCACGCGGATGGATTATCTAGATTGGTACCTGCGAAATGCGAACCTCTGGAAGACTCTGTAATAGCGGCTTTGTGAGCCGAAGACGAAATTAGTAAAGTTCTAAACAATAGAGTAAGGGAATTACCAGTGACCTTGTTAGAAATCAGAAGAGAAGCTGAAATGGATGAATTCATACAAAGTACAAAGAGAAAAATAGAAGAAAAAGCAAGATATCTAGCGGACAGTTTTTCAATTTGTGATCACGTATCACTTTATAATGAAAGAGTGGTCATACCCAAATCTTTACAAAGACAAATTCTGAAAGACTTTCATCTAGGACAGCCTCGGAAAAATCGGATGAAAGCGTTAATGAGAAGTTTCGTGTACTGGCCTAATATAGATAACGACATTACTCAAATGGTAGAAAAATGTAGAGGCTGTGCTGCGGCAGCAAAGGCACTACCTATTATACAAAAAATCATGGCCTAAGGTGGACTGACCATGGTCTAGAATGCATGCGGACTATGCAGGACCCATAGATGGATATTAATACTTGATAACGGTAGATAGCTTTAGCAAGTGGCCAGAAGTTTTCAGATACAAAAGCCCTACGACAGAAAACACTATTAATTGTCTACACGAGTTATTCGCAAGATTTGGCGTGATAGATTGCCTTGTAACGGATAATGGTACCCAATTCACCTCGAGCGACTTTCAAGAATTCTGTGCAACTTATCAAGTCAAACATATTAAAATAGCACCATACCATCCACGATCTAACGGGCAAGCCGAAAGGTTTGTGGACACGCTTAAGAGAGCCTTGAAAAAAGCAGAGGACGTACCAACAGAAAGAGCCATACAACAGTTCCTACAAGTCTACAGAATCACCCCGAACGGAAACACACCATCTGGCCTTTCGCCAGCTGAAGTGATGTTTGCCCGCAAAATACGGTCTGTTTTTGATAAACTATTACCCAGCAAAAATAAAAACCGGCATACACCGATAGTGCTTATAAGATCCTTCAAACCAGGCGAACGGGTCTATTTCAGGATGTTTAAGAATAACATGGCATACTGGGAAACAGGTGCGATAATAAGCGGACTGGGGAATGTTCTGTACACGATCCAAGGCGAAAGATTCACTCACAGGAGACATATCAATCAAATAAAAAAAAAGACGGGTAGAGGAGCCAAGCTCGTCACTTTCGGAAAATGAAGACTCAATGGAGACGATTTTTGAAGCATTTGAAATTCAAAGACCACAAGTAGCCACGGAAATTAGAAGAACAAGCAGGAAAAGAAAATTCACAGAACTGCTAATAATAGACCATAAGCGGAAAAAATATTAACTCTCCCCAAAAAGAAGCTAGGGAGGGGGTGATGTGGGGCTCTCCCTTTTTACACAAGATGGACTCGTTTAAAGTATACTTATACTGACAGAGTTGGAGATACGAAAGAGATAAGGTTGAGATACGTAGAGTCCACAGAGAGAGAGAGAGAGAGAGAGAGAGAGAGAGAGAGAGAGAGAGAAAGAATTACGGCCTCACAGAGACTTGTACATATACTTTCTAATAACCCGGGTTCCTGAACTACTAATCTTAATTTCAAGTTTGTATTCTTACGTTCAATACACTTATTTTCCTATTTCAATTACTTGCGTTGTTTATTTATTTGTGCAGGATTCCATCCCCGGAATCCACAACAATATGGCGACAAAGATGAGGACAATAGTCCGAATAATGTAAATAATAGTAGTTCAAGTGTAAAGTAAATACAAAACATATTTTATTAGGTAATATGAGAAAATTATAACGCCCTTTTGTGTGTATGAGATTTTATGTGTGTCTAAGTGTGCGTGCGAATGTTTCTGCTTATGTGTTGATAAGAATATTTGTTTATTTATGTGTATCTGTTTATGTAGATATGAGGGCATGTGGATGTATGTTGGTATATTTGAACCTGAATTCAAGTTCAGAATGATCTCCGTGCCTCCATGGCGCTTGTTAAATTTTCGTTTTCTTTCATCCTCAGTGTCGGTTTATTCGCCGAAACGGTCTTTCAGTTTAAGTAAATTTTCATTTTCTCTCGGCAAATACAACTCACATTTACTTAAAGTTCAGGGCATTTTTCATGAGTAACGCGCACCCTTTCCCAATGAAGATGACATCAAACGAAATTGGGAACAACGACTCAGTTGACTTAATAAGATTAAAGACGCTGTTCACACAGCAGAGCTGAACAAAGACAGGATATCATCGACTGGGATTTGTGAAAAACTGGCCAGACATCCCAGAAACCAAACAGATGGTGATCATGTTTCGGGTAACAACTGTCTCGAAGGGGAGCAAACAAAAGTGATAATTAATTCCATTCTCTGGTTTACTCAATTTCTTCAAATTACTATAGGTGTTTTCTTTATTGGCCATAGGAAAAATGTATCTTGTCATCGTGACATGGAAAATGGCGTCAGGTCAGAAGTTCAACGATAAAGATCCGATATAATTACGTCTGGACAATGGTGATGATGAATATTTTAATGTTTATGCTATGTAGCGTTGTAGAATTTACACATAAGAGTATCTCCATATTTATTGTCATAATCTATCTGGAGGATTAAACTCCAAATCCATGAGATATAAGATTGTTAAGGTTACAGTAATTATTATTATCGATTTTAATTCGAGACAATAGTTTCCATTAATCCATTTGGTTTTATCGACGTAATAATTATTTAATGAAGCCTTGGCAAATATTATTCATTTTTCACTAGTATTTCTTTCATCTTATTTCTCTTGTTTTTCCACCAAGTAGTAATAGTCTTAAGTTGTCTGAATTTCTTAGATGAAGCCTTGGCAATTACTATTCATTTTTGACTAGTATTTCTTTCATCTTATTTCTCTTGCTTTTCCACCAAGTAGTAATAGTCTTAAGTTGTCTGAATTTCTTAGATGAAGCCTTGTCAATTATTATTCATTTTTCACTAGTATTTATTTCATCTTATTTCTCTTGTTTTTCCACCAAGTAGTAATAGTCTTAATTTGTCTGAAGTTCTTAGATGAAGCCTTGGCAATTATTATTCATTTTTCACTAGTATTTCTTTCATCTTATTTCTATTGCTTTTCCATTGAGTAGTAATAATCTTAAGTTGTCTGAATTTCTTAGATGAAGCCTTGTCAATTATTATTCATTTTTCACTAGTATTTCTTTCGTCTTATTTCTCTTGTTTTTCCACCAAGTAGTAATAGTCTTAAGTTGTCTGAATTTCTTAGATGAAGCCTTGGTAATTATTATTCATTTTTCACTAGTATTTCTTTCATCTTATTTCTCTTGCTTTTCCACCAAGTAGTAATAGTCTTAAGTTGTCTGAATTTCTTAGATGAAGTCTTGGCAATAATTATACATTTTTGACTAGTATTTCTTTCATCTTATTTCTCTTGCTTTTCCACCAAGTAGTAATAGTCTTAAGTTGTCTGAATTTCTTAGATGAAGCCTTGGCAATTATTATTCATTTTTCACTAGTATTTCTTTCATCTTATTTCTCTTGCTTTTCCACCAAGTAGTAATAGTCTTAAGTTGTCTGAATTTCTTAGATGAAGTCTTGGCAATAATTATACATTTTTGACTAGTATTTCTTTCATCTTATTTCTCTTGCTTTTCCACCAAGTAGTAATAGTCTTAAGTTGTCTGAATTTCTTAGATGAAGCCTTGGCAATTATTATTCATTTTTCACTGGTATTTCTTTCGTCTTATTTCACTTGTTTTTCCACCAAGTAGTAATAGTCTTAAGTTGTCTGAATTTCTTAGATGAAGCCTTGGCAATTATTATTCATTTTTCACTAGTATTTCTTTCGTCTTATTTCTCATGTTTTTCCACCAAGTAGTAATAGTCTTAAGTTGTCTGAATTTCTTAGATGAAGTCTTGTCAATTATTATTCATTTTTCACTAGTATTTCTTTCGTCTTATTTCTCTTGTTTTTCCATCAAGTAGTAATAGTCTTAAGTTGTCTGAATTTCTTAGATGAAGCCTTGGCAATTATTATTCATTTTTCACTAGTATTTCTTTCGTCTTATTTCTCTTGCTTTTCCACCAAGTAGTAATAGTCTAAAGTTGTCTGAATTTCTTAGATGAACCTTGTCAATTATTATTCATTTTTCAGTAGTATTTATTTCGTCTTATTTCTCTTGTTTTTCCATCAAGTAGTAATAGTCTTAAGTTGTCTGAATTTCTTAGATGAATCCTTGGCAATTATTATTTATTTTTCACTAGTATTTCATTCGTCTTATTTCTCTTGTTTTTCCACCAAGTAGTAATAGTCTTAAGTTGTCTGAATTTCTTAGATGAAGCCTTGGCAATTATTATTCATTTTTCACTAGTATTTCTTTCGTCTTATTTCTCTTGTTTTTCCACAAAGTAATAATAGTCTTAAGTTGTCTGAATTTCTTAGATGAAAACTTGGAAATTATTATTCATTTTTCACTAGTATTTCTTTCATCTTATTTCTCTTGCTTTTCCACCAAGTAGTAATAGTCTTAATTTGTCTGAATTTCTTAGATGAAGCCTTGTCAATTATTATTCATTTTTCACTAGTATTTCTTTCGTCTTATTTCTCTTGTTTTTCCACCAAGTAGTAATAGTCTTAAGTTGTCTGAATTTCTTAGATGAAGC
Organism: Acanthosepion esculentum; assembly: GCA_964036315.1. Classification (NCBI taxonomy): domain Eukaryota; kingdom Metazoa; phylum Mollusca; class Cephalopoda; order Sepiida; family Sepiidae; genus Acanthosepion; species Acanthosepion esculentum. The sequence goes on from OZ038509.1 coordinate 80,519,970, forward strand.
CTTGGTAATTATTATTCATTTTTCACTAGTATTTCTTTCATCTTATTTCTCTTGCTTTTCCACCAAGTAGTAATAGTCTTAAGTTGTCTGAATTTCTTAGATGAAGTCTTGGCAATAATTATACATTTTTGACTAGTATTTCTTTCATCTTATTTCTCTTGCTTTTCCACCAAGTAGTAATAGTCTTAAGTTGTCTGAATTTCTTAGATGAAGCCTTGGCTATTATTATTCATTTTTCACTAGTATTTCTTTCATCTTATTTCTGTTGCTTTTCCACCAAGTAGTAATAGTCTTAAGTTGTCTGAATTTCTTAGATGAAGTCTTGGCAATAATTATACATTTTTGACTAGTATTTCTTTCATCTTATTTCTCTTGCTTTTCCACCAAGTAGTAATAGTCTTAAGTTGTCTGAATTTCTTAGATGAAGCCTTGGCAATTATTATTCATTTTTCACTGGTATTTCTTTCGTCTTATTTCTCTTGTTTTTCCACCAAGTAGTAATAGTCTTAAGTTGTCTGAATTTCTTAGATGAAGCCTTGGCAATTATTATTCATTTTTCACTAGTATTTCTTTCGTCTTATTTCTCTTGTTTTTCCACCAAGTAGTAATATTCTTAAGTTGTCTGAATTTCTTAGATGAAGCCTTGGCAATTATTATTCATTTTTCACTAGTATTTCTTTCGTTTTATTTCTCTTGTTTTTCCACCAAGTAGTAATAGTCTTAAGTTGTCTGAATTTCTTAGATTAAGCCTTGGCAATTATTATTCATTTTGGACTAGTATTTCTTTCGTCTTATTTCTCTTGCTTTTCCACCAAGTAGTAATAGTCTTAAGTTGTCTGAATTTCTTAGAATAACCTTGTCAATTATTATTCATTTTTCAGTAGTATTTCTTTCGTCTTATTTCTCTTGTTTTTCCATCAAGTAGTAATAGTCTTAAGTGGTCTGAATTTCTTAGATGAATCCTTGGCAATTATTATTTATTTTTCACTAGTATTTCATTCGTCTTATTTCTCTTGTTTTTCCACCAAGTAGTAATAGTCTTAAGTTGTCTGAATTTCTTAGATGAAGCCTTGGCAATTATTATTCATTTTTCACTAGTATTTCTTTCATCTTATTTCTCTTGCTTTTCCACCAAGTAGTAATAGTCTTAAGTTGTCTGAATTTCTTAGATGAAGTCTTGGCAATAATTATACATTTTTGACTAGTATTTCTTTCATCTTATTTCTCTTGCTTTTCCACCAAGTAGTAATAGTCTTAAGTTGTCTGAATTTCTTAGATGAAGCCTTGGCAATTATTATTCATTTTTCACTGGTATTTCTTTCGTCTTATTTCACTTGTTTTTCCACCAAGTAGTAATAGTCTTAAGTTGTCTGAATTTCTTAGATGAAGCCTTGGCAATTATTATTCATTTTTCACTAGTATTTCTTTCGTCTTATTTCTCTTGTTTTTCCACCAAGTAGTAATATTCTTAAGTTGTCTGAATTTCTTAGATGAAGCCTTGGCAATTATTATTCATTTTTCACTAGTATTTCTTTCGTTTTATTTCTCTTGTTTTTCCACCAAGTAGTAATAGTCTTAAGTTGTCTGAATTTCTTAGATTAAGCCTTGGCAATTATTATTCATTTTGGACTATTATTTCTTTCGTCTTATTTCTCTTGCTTTTCCACCAAGTAGTAATAGTCTTAAGTTGTCTGAATTTCTTAGATGAACCTTGTCAATTATTATTCATTTTTCAGTAGTATTTATTTCGTCTTATTTCTCTTGTTTTTCCATCAAGTAGTAATAGTCTTAAGTTGTCTGAATTTCTTAGATGAATCCTTGGCAATTATTATTTATTTTTCACTAGTATTTCATTCGTCTTATTTCTCTTGTTTTTCCACCAAGTAGTAATAGTCTTAAGTTGTCTGAATTTCTTAGATGAAGCCTTGGCAATTATTATTCATTTTGGACTAGTATTTCTTTCGTCTTATTTCTCTTGTTTTTCCACAAAGTAATAATAGTCTTAAGTTGTCTGAATTTCTTAGATGAAAACTTGGAAATTATTATTCATTTTTCACTAGTATTTCTTTCATCTTATTTCTCTTGCTTTTCCACCAAGTAGTAATAGTCTTAATTTGTCTGAATTTCTTAGATGAAGCCTTGTCAATTATTATTCATTTTTCACTAGTATTTCTTTCGTCTTATTTCTCTTGTTTTTCCACCAAGTAGTAATAGTCTTAAGTTGTCTGAATTTCTTAGATGAAGCCTTGGTAATTATTATTCATTTTTCACTAGTATTTCTTTCATCTTATTTCTCTTGCTTTTCCACCAAGTAGTAATAGTCTTAAGTTGTCTGAATTTCTTAGATGAAGTCTTGGCAATAATTATACATTTTTGACTAGTATTTCTTTCATCTTATTTCTCTTGCTTTTCCACCAAGTAGTAATAGTCTTAAGTTGTCTGAATTTCTTAGATGAAGCCTTGGCAATTATTATTCATTTTTCACTAGTATTTCTTTCATCTTATTTCTGTTGCTTTTCCACCAAGTAGTAATAGTCTTAAGTTGTCTGAATTTCTTAGATGAAGTCTTGGCAATAATTATACATTTTTGACTAGTATTTCTTTCATCTTATTTCTCTTGCTTTTCCACCAAGTAGTAATAGTCTTAAGTTGTCTGAATTTCTTAGATGAAGCCTTGGCAATTATTATTCATTTTTCACTGGTATTTCTTTCGTCTTATTTCTCTTGTTTTTCCACCAAGTAGTAATAGTCTTAAGTTGTCTGAATTTCTTAGATGAAGCCTTGGCAATTATTATTCATTTTTCACTAGTATTTCTTTCGTCTTATTTCTCTTGTTTTTCCACCAAGTAGTAATATTCTTAAGTTGTCTGAATTTCTTAGATGAAGCCTTGGCAATTATTATTCATTTTTCACTAGTATTTCTTTCGTTTTATTTCTCTTGTTTTTCCACCAAGTAGTAATAGTCTTAAGTTGTCTGAATTTCTTAGATTAAGCCTTGGCAATTATTATTCATTTTGGACTAGTATTTCTTTCGTCTTATTTCTCTTGCTTTTCCACCAAGTAGTAATTATCTTAAGTTGTCTGAATTTCTTAGAATAACCTTGTCAATTATTATTCATTTTTCAGTAGTATTTCTTTCGTCTTATTTCTCTTGTTTTTCCATCAAGTAGTAATAGTCTTAAGTTGTCTGAATTTCTTAGATGAAGCCTTGGTAATTATTATTCATTTTTCACTAGTATTTCTTTCATCTTATTTCTCTTGCTTTTCCACCAAGTAGTAATAGTCTTAAGTTGTCTGAATTTCTTAGATGAAGTCTTGGCAATAATTATACATTTTTGACTAGTATTTCTTTCATCTTATTTCTCTTGCTTTTCCACCAAGTAGTAATAGTCTTAAGTTGTCTGAATTTCTTAGATGAAGTCTTGGCAATAATTATACATTTTTGACTAGTATTTCTTTCATCTTATTTCTCTTGCTTTTCCACCAAGTAGTAATAGTCTTAAGTTGTCTGAATTTCTTAGATGAAGCCTTGGCAATTATTATTCATTTTTCACTGGTATTTCTTTCGTCTTATTTCTCTTGTTTTTCCACCAAGTAGTAATAGTCTTAAGTTGTCTGAATTTCTTAGATGAAGCCTTGGCAATTATTATTCATTTTTCATTAGTATTTCTTTCGTCTTATTTCTCTTGTTTTTCCACCAAGTAGTAATATTCTTAAGTTGTCTGAATTTCTTAGATGAAGCCTTGGCAATTATTATTCATTTTTCACTAGTATTTCTTTCGTTTTATTTCTCTTGTTTTTCCACCAAGTAGTAATAGTCTTAAGTTGTCTGAATTTCTTAGATTAAGCCTTGGCAATTATTATTCATTTTGGACTAGTATTTCTTTCGTCTTATTTCTCTTGCTTTTCCACCAAGTAGTAATAGTCTTAAGTTGTCTGAATTTCTTAGAATAACCTTGTCAATTATTATTCATTTTTCAGTAGTATTTCTTTCGTCTTATTTCTCTTGTTTTTCCATCAAGTAGTAATAGTCTTAAGTTGTCTGAATTTCTTAGATGAATCCTTGGCAATTATTATTTATTTTTCACTAGTATTTCATTCGTCTTATTTCTCTTGTTTTTCCACCAAGTAGTAATAGTCTTAAGTTGTCTGAATTTCTTAGATGAAGCCTTGGCAATTATTATTCATTTTTCACTAGTATTTCTTTCGTCTTATTTCTCTTGTTTTTCTACAAAGTAATAATAGTCTTAAGTTGTCTGAATTTCTTAGATGAAACCTTGGAAATTATTATTCATTTTTCACTAGTATTTCTTTCATATTATTTCTCTTGCTTTTCCACCAAGTAGTAATAGTCTTAAGTTGTCTGAATTTCTTAGATGAAGCCTTGGCAATTATTATTCATTTTTCACTGGTATTTCTTTCGTCTTATTTCACTTGTTTTTCCACCAAGTAGTAATATTCTTAAGTTGTCTGAATTTCTTAGATGAAGCCTTGGCAAGTATTATTCATTTTTCACTAGTATTTCTTTCGTTTTATTTCTCTTGTTTTTCCACCAAGTAGTAATAGGCTTAAGTTGTCTGAATTTCTTAGATTAAGCCTTGGCAATTATTATTCATTTTGGACTAGTATTTCTTTCGTCTTATTTCTCTTGCTTTTCCACCAAGTAGTAATAGTCTTAAGTTGTCTGAATTTCTTAGATGAACCTTGTCAATTATTATTCATTTTTCAGTAGTATTTATTTCGTCTTATTTCTCTTGTTTTTCCATCAAGTAGTAATAGTCTTAAGTTGTCTGAATTTCTTAGATGAATCCTTGGCAATTATTATTTATTTTTCACTAGTATTTCATTCGTCTTATTTCTCTTGTTTTTCCACCAAGTATTAATAGTCTTAAGTTGTCTGAATTTCTTAGATGAAGCCTTGGCAATTATTATTCATTTTTCACTAGTATTTCTTTCGTCTTATTTCTCTTGTTTTTCCACCAAGTAGTAATAGTCATAAGTTGTCTGAATTTCTTAGATGAAGCCTTGTCAATTATTATTCATTTTTCACTAGTATTTATTTCATCTTATTTCTCTTGCTTTTCCACCAAGTAGTAATAGTCTTAATTTGTCTGAAGTTCTTAGATGTAGCCTTGGCAATTATTATTCATTTTTCACTAGTATTTCTTTCATCTTATTTCTCTTGCTTTTCCACCAAGTAGTAATAGTCTTAAGTTGTCTGAATTTCTTAGATGAAGTCTTGGCATAAATTATACATTTTTGACTAGTATTTCTTTCATCTTATTTCTCTTGCTTTTCAACCATGTAATAATAGTCTTAAGTTGTCTGAATTTCTTAGATGAAGCCTTGGCAATTATTATACATTTTGGACTAGTATTTCTTTCGTCTTATTTCTCTTGTTTTTCCAACAAGTAGTAATACTCTTAAGTTGTCTGAATTTCTTAGATGAAGCCTCGGCAATTATTATTCATTTTTCACTAGTATTTCTTTCATCTTATTTCTCTTGTTTTTCCATCAAGTAGTAATAGTTTTAAGTTGTCTGAATTTCTTAGATGAAGCTTTGGCAATTATCATTCATTTTTCACTAGTATTTCTTTCGTCTCATTTCTCTTGTTTTTCCCCCAAGTAGTAATAGTCTTAAGTTGTCTGAATTTCTTAGATGAAGCCCTGGCAATTATTATTCATTTTTCACTAGTATTTCTTTCGTCTTATTTCTCTTGTTTTTCCATCAAGTAGTAATAGTCTTAAGTTGTCTGAATTTCTTAGATGAAGCCTCGGCAATTATTATTCATTTTTCACTAGTATTTTTTCATCTTATTTCTCTTGTTTTTCCATCATGTAGTAATAGTCTTAAGTCGTCTGAATTACTTAGATGAAGCCTTGGCAATTATTATTCATTTTTTACTAGTATTTCTTTCGTCTTATTTCTCTTGTTTTTCCACCAAGTATTAATAGTCTTAAGTTGTCTGAATTTCTTAGATGAAGCCTTGGCAATTATTATTCATTTTTCACTAGTATTTCTTTCATCTTATTTCTCTTGTTTTTTCATCAAGTAGTAATAGTCTTAAGTTGTCTGAATTTCTTAGATGAAGCCTTGGCAATTATTATTCATTTTTCACTAGTATTACTTCGTCTTATTTCACTTGTTTTTCCACCATGTATTAATAGTCTTAAGTTGTCTGAATTTCTTAGATTAAGCCTTGGCAATTATTATTCATTTTTCACTAGTATTTCTTTCGTCTTCTTTCTCTTGTTTTTCCACCAAGTAGTAATAGTCTTAAGTTGTCTGAATTTCTTAGATGAAGCCTTGGCAATTATTATTCATTTTTCACTAGTATTTCTTTCGTCTTATTTCTCTTGTTTTTCCACCAAGTAGTAATAGTCTTAAGTTGTCTGAATTTCTTAGATGAAGCCTTGGCAATTATTATTCAATTTTAACTAGTATTTCTTCGTCTTATTTCTCTTGTTTTTCCACCAAGTATTAATAGTCTTAAGTTGTCTGAATTTCTTAGATGAAGCCTTGGCAATTATTATTCATTTTTCACTAGTATTTCTTTCGTCTTATTTCTCTTGTTTTTCCACCAAGTAGTAATAGTCTTAAGTTGTCTGAATTTCTTAGATGAAGCCTCGGCAATTATTATTCATTTTTCAGTAGTATTTATTTCGTCTTATTTCTCTTGTTTTTCCATCAAGTAGTAATAGTCTTAAGTTGTCTGAATTTCTTAGATGAAGCCTTGGCAATTATTATTCATTTTTCACTAGTATTTCTTTCGTCTTATTTCTCTTGTTTTTCCACCAAGTAGTAATAGTCTTAAGTTGTCTGAATTTCTTAGATGAAGCCTTGGCAATTATTATTCATTTTTCACTAGTATTTCTTCGTCTTATTTCTCTTGTTTTTCAACCAAGTATTAATAGTCTTAAGTTGTCTGAATTTCTTAGATGAAGCCTTGGCAATTATTATTCATTTTTCACTAGTATTTCTTTCGTCTTCTTTCTCTTGTTTTTCCACCAAGTAGTAATAGTCTTAAGTTGTCTGAATTTCTTAGATGAAGCCTTGGCAATTATTATTCATTTTTCACTAGTATTTCTTTCGTCTTATTTCTCTTGTTTTTCCACCAAGTAATAATAGTCTTAAGTTGTCTGAATTTCTTAGATGAAGCCTCGGCAATTATTATTCATTTTTCACTAGTATTTCTTTCATCTTATTTCTCTTGTTTTTCCATCAAGTAGTAATAGTCTTAAGTTGTCTGAATTTCTTAGATGAAGCCTTGGCAATTATTATTCATTTTTCACTAGTATTTCTTTCGTCTCATTTCTCTTGTTTTTCCACCAAGTAGTAATAGTCTTAAGTTGTCTGAATTTCTTAGATGAAGCCTCGGCAATTATTATTCATTTTTCACTAGTATTTCTTTCGTCTTATTTCTCTTGTTTTTCCATCAAGTAGTAATAGTCTTAAGTTGTCTGAATTTCTTAGATGAAGCCTCGGCAATTATTATTCATTTTTCACTAGTAATTTTTCATCTTATTTTTCTTGTTTTTCCATCAAGTAGTAATAGTCTTAAGTCGTCTGAATTTCTTAGATGAAGCCTTGGCAATTATTATTCATTTTTCACTAGTATTTCTTTCGTCTTATTTCTCTTGTTTTTCCACCAAGTAGTAATAGTCTTAAGTTGTCTGAATTTCTTAGATGAAGCCTTGGCAATTATTATTCATTTTTCACTAGTATTTCTTTCATCTTATTTCTCTTGTTTTTCCATCAAGTATTAATAGTCTTAAGTTGTCTGAATTTCTTAGATGAAGCCTTGGCAATTATTATTCATTTTTCACTAGTATTTCTTTCGTCTTATTTCTCTTGTTTTTCCACCAAGTAGTAATAATCTTAAGTTGTCTGAATTTCTTAGATGAAGCCTTGGCAATTATTATTCATTTTTCACTAGTATTTCTTTCGTCTTCTTTCTCTTGTTTTTCCACCAAGTAGTAATAGTCTTAAGTTGTCTGAATTTCTTAGATGAAGCCTTGGCAATTATTATTCATTTTTCACTAGTATTTCTTTCGTCTTATCTCTCTTGTTTTTCCACCAAGTAGTAATAGTCTTAAGTTGTCTGAATTTCTTAGATGAAGCCTTGGCAATTATTATTCATTTTTCACTAGTATTTCTTTCGTCTTATTTCTCTTGTTTTTCCACCAAGTAATAATAGTCTTAAGTTGTCTGAATTACTTAGATGAAGCCTCGGCAATTATTATTCATTTTTCACTAGTATTTCTTTCATTTTATTTCTCTTGTTTTTCCATCAAGTAGTAATAGTCTTAAGTTGTCTGAATTTCTTAGATGAAGCCTTGGCAATTATTATTCATTTTTCACTAGTATTTCTTTCGTCTCATTTCTCTTGTTTTTCCACCAAGTAGTAATAGTCTTAAGTTGTCTGAATTTCTTAGATGAAGCCTCGGCAATTATTATTCATTTTTCACTAGTATTTCTTTCGTCTTATTTCTCTTATTTTTCCATCAAGTAGTAATAGTCTTAAGTTGTCTGAATTTCTTAGATGAAGCCTCGGCAATTATTATTCATTTTTCACTAGTATTTTTTCATCTTATTTCTCTTGTTTTTCCATCAAGTAGTAATAGTCTTAAGTAGTCTGAATTTCTTAGATGAAGCCTTGGCAATTATTATTCATTTTTCACTAGTATTTCTTTCGTCTTATTTCTCTTGTTTTTCCACCAAGTAGTAATAGTCTTAAGTTGTCTGAATTTCTTAGATGAAGCCTTGGCAATTATTATTCATTTTTCACTAGTATTTCTTTCATCTTATTTCTCTTGTTTTTCCATCAAGTAGTAATAGTCTTAAGTTGTCTGAATTTCTTAGATGAAGCCTTGGCAATTATTATTCATTTTTCACTAGTATTTCTTTCGTCTTATTTCTCTTGTTTTTCCACCAAGTAGTAATAGTCTTAAGTTGTCTGAATTTCTTAGATGAAGCCTTGGCAATTATTATTCATTTTTCACTAGTATTTCTTTCGTCTTATTTCTCTTGCTTTTCTACCAAGTAGTAATAGTCTTAAGTTGTTTGAATTTCTTAGATGAAGCCTTGGCAATTATTATTCATTTTTCACTAGTATTTCTTTCGTCTTATTTCTCTTGCTTTTCCACCAAGTAGTAATAGTCTTAAGTTGTCTGAATTTCTTAGATGAAGCGTTGGCAATTATTATTCATTTTTTACTAGTATTTCTTTCGTCTTATTTCTCTTGTTTTTCCACCAAGTAGTAATAGTCTTAAGTTGTCTGAATTTCATAGATGAAGCCTCGGCAATTATTATTCTTTTTTCACTAGTATTTCTTTCGTCTTATTTCTCTTGCTTTTCCACTAAGTAGTAATAGTCTTAAGTTGTCTGAATTTCTTAGATGAAGGCAATTATTATTCATTTTTCAATAGTATTTCTTTCGTCTTATTTCTCTTGCTTTTCCACCAAGTAGTAATAGTCTTAAGTTGTCTGAATTTCTTAGATGAAGCCTTGGCAATTATTATTCATTTTTCACTAGTATTTCTTTCGTCTTATTTCTCTTGCTTTTCCACCAAGTAGTAATAGTCTTAAGTTGTCTGAATTTCTTAGATGAAGCCTTGGCAATTATTATTCATTTTTCAGTAGTATTTATTTCGTCTTATTTCTCTTGTTTTTCCATCAAGTAGTAATAGTCTTAAGTTGTCTGAATTTCTTAGATGAATCCTTGGCAATTATTATTTATTTTTCACTAGTATTTCATTCGTCTTATTTCTCTTGTTTTTCCACCAAGTAGTAATAGTCTTAAGTTGTCTGAATTTCTTAGATGAAGCCTTGGCAATTATTATTCATTTTTCACTAGTATTTCTTTCGTCTTATTTCTCTTGTTTTTCCACCAAGTAGTAATAGTCATAAGTTGTCTGAATTTCTTAGATGAAGCCTTGTCAATTATTATTCATTTTTCACTAGTATTTATTTCATCTTATTTCTCTTGCTTTTCCACCAAGTAGTAATAGTCTTAATTTGTCTGAAGTTCTTAGATGTAGCCTTGGCAATTATTATTCATTTTTCACTAGTATTTCTTTCATCTTATTTCTCTTGCTTTTCCACCAAGTAGTAATAGTCTTAAGTTGTCTGAATTTCTTAGATGAAGCCTTGGCAATTATTATTCATTTTTCACTAGTATTTCTTTCATCTTATTTCTCTTGCTTTTCCACCAAGTAGTAATAGTCTTAAGTTGTCTGAATTTCTTAGATGAAGTCTTGGCATAAATTATACATTTTTGACTAGTATTTCTTTCATCTTATTTCTCTTGCTTTTCCACCAAGTAATAATAGTCTTAAGTTGTCTGAATTTCTTAGATGAAGCCTTGGCAATTATTATACATTTTGGACTAGTATTTCTTTCGTCTTATTTCTCTTGTTTTTCCAACAAGTAGTAATACTCTTAAGTTGTCTGAATTTCTTAGATGAAGCCTCGGCAATTATTATTCATTTTTCACTAGTATTTCTTTCATCTTATTTCTCTTGTTTTTCCATCAAGTAGTAATAGTTTTAAGTTGTCTGAATTTCTTAGATGAAGCTTTGGCAATTATCATTCATTTTTCACTAGTATTTCTTTCGTCTCATTTCTCTTGTTTTTCCCCCAAGTAGTAATAGTCTTAAGTTGTCTGAATTTCTTAGATGAAGCCCTGGCAATTATTATTCATTTTTCACTAGTATTTCTTTCGTCTTATTTCTCTTGTTTTTCCATCAAGTAGTAATAGTCTTAAGTTGTCTGAATTTCTTAGATGAAGCCTCGGCAATTATTATTCATTTTTCACTAGTATTTTTTCATCTTATTTCTCTTGTTTTTCCATCATGTAGTAATAGTCCTAAGTCGTCTGAATTACTTAGATGAAGCCTTGGCAATTATTATTCATTTTTTACTAGTATTTCTTTCGTCTTATTTCTCTTGTTTTTCCACCAAGTAGTAATAGTCTTAAGTTGTCTGAATTTCTTAGATGAAGCCTTGGCAATTATTATTCATTTTTCACTAGTATTTCTTTCATCTTATTTCTCTTGTTTTTTCATCAAGTAGTAATAGTCTTAAGTTGTCTGAATTTCTTAGATGAAGCCTTGGCAATTATTATTCATTTTTGACTAGTATTACTTCGTCTTATTTCACTTGTTTTTCCACCATGTATTAATAGTCTTAAGTTGTCTGAATTTCTTAGATTAAGCCTTGGCAATTATTATTCATTTTTCACTAGTATTTCTTTCGTCTTCTTTCTCTTGTTTTTCCACCAAGTAGTAATAGTCTTAAGTTGTCTGAATTTCTTAGATGAAGTCTTGGCAATTATTATTCATTTTTCACTAGTATTTCTTTCGTCTTATTTCTCTTGTTTTTCCACCAAGTAGTAATAGTCTTAAGTTGTCTGAATTTCTTAGATGAAGCCTTGGCAATTATTATTCATTTTTAACTAGTATTTCTTCGTCTTATTTCTCTTGTTTTTCCACCAAGTATTAATAGTCTTAAGTTGTCTGAATTTCTTAGATGAAGCCTTGGCAATTATTATTCATTTTTCACTAGTATTTCTTTCGTCTTATTTCTCTTGTTTTTCAACCAAGTATTAATAGTCTTAAGTTGTCTGAATTTCTTAGATGAAGCCTTGGCAATTATTATTCATTTTTCACTAGTATTTCTTTCATCTTATTTCTCTTGTTTTTTCATCAAGTAGTAATAGTCTTAAGTTGTCTGAATTTCTTAGATGAAGCCTTGGCAATTATTATTCATTTTTGACTAGTATTACTTCGTCTTATTTCACTTGTTTTTCCACCATGTATTAATAGTCTTAAGTTGTCTGAATTTCTTAGATTAAGCCTTGGCAATTATTATTCATTTTTCACTAGTATTTCTTTCGTCTTCTTTCTCTTGTTTTTCCACCAAGTAGTAATAGTCTTAAGTTGTCTGAATTTCTTAGATGAAGCCTTGGCAATTATTATTCATTTTTCACTAGTATTTCTTTCGTCTTATTTCTCTTGTTTTTCCACCAAGTAGTAATAGTCTTAAGTTGTCTGAATTTCTTAGATGAAGCCTTGGCAATTATTATTCATTTTTAACTAGTATTTCTTCGTCTTATTTCTCTTGTTTTTCCACCAAGTATTAATAGTCTTAAGTTGTCTGAATTTCTTAGATGAAGCCTTGGCAATTATTATTCATTTTTCACTAGTATTTCTTTCGTCTTATTTCTCTTGTTTTTCCACCAAGTAGTAATAGTCTTAAGTTGTCTGAATTTCTTAGATGAAGCCTCGGCAATTATTATTCATTTTTCAGTAGTATTTATTTCGTCTTATTTCTCTTGTTTTTCCATCAAGTAGTAATAGTCTTAAGTTGTCTGAATTTCTTAGATGAAGCCTTGGCAATTATTATTCATTTTTCACTAGTATTTCTTTCGTCTTATTTCTCTTGTTTTTCCACCAAGTAGTAATAGTCTTAAGTTGTCTGAATTTCTTAGATGAAGCCTTGGCAATTATTATTCATTTTTCACTAGTATTTCTTCGTCTTATTTCTCTTGTTTTTCAACCAAGTATTAATAGTCTTAAGTTGTCTGAATTTCTTAGATGAAGCCTTGGCAATTATTATTCATTTTTCACTAGTATTTCTTTCGTCTTCTTTCTCTTGTTTTTCCACCAAGTAGTAATAGTCTTAAGTTGTCTGAATTTCTTAGATGAAGCCTTGGCAATTATTATTCATTTTTCACTAGTATTTCTTTTGTCTTATTTCTCTTGTTTTTCCACCAAGTAATAATAGTCTTAAGTTGTCTGAATTTCTTAGATGAAGCCTCGGCAATTATTATTCATTTTTCACTAGTATTTCTTTCATCTTATTTCTCTTGTTTTTCCATCAAGTAGTAATAGTCTTAAGTTGTCTGAATTTCTTAGATGAAGCCTTGGCAATTATTATTCATTTTTCACTAGTATTTCTTTCGTCTCATTTCTCTTGTTTTTCCACCAAGTAGTAATAGTCTTAAGTTGTCTGAATTTCTTAGATGAAGCCTCGGCAATTATTATTCATTTTTCACTAGTATTTCTTTCGTCTTATTTCTCTTGTTTTTCCATCAAGTAGTAATAGTCTTAAGTTGTCTGAATTTCTTAGATGAAGCCTCGGCAATTATTATTCATTTTTCACTAGTATTTTTTCATCTTATTTTTCTTGTTTTTCCATCAAGTAGTAATAGTCTTAAGTCGTCTGAATTTCTTAGATGAAGCCTTGGCAATTATTATTCATTTTTCACTAGTATTTCTTTCGTCTTCTTTCTCTTGTTTTTCCACCAAGTAGTAATAGTCTTAAGTTGTCTGAATTTCTTAGATGAAGCCTTGGCAATTATTATTCATTTTTCACTAGTATTTCTTTCGTCTTATCTCTCTTGTTTTTCCACCAAGTAGTAATAGTCTTAAGTTGTCTGAATTTCTTAGATGAAGCCCTGGCAATTATTATTCATTTTTCACTAGTATTTCTTTCGTCTTATTTCTCTTGTTTTTCCACCAAGTAATAATAGTCTTAAGTTGTCTGAATTTCTTAGATGAAGCCTCGGCAATTATTATTCATTTTTCACTAGTATTTCTTTCATTTTATTTCTCTTGTTTTTCCATCAAGTAGTAATAGTCTTAAGTTGTCTGAATTTCTTAGATGAAGCCTTGGCAATTATTATTCATTTTTCACTAGTATTTCTTTCGTCTCATTTCTCTTGTTTTTCCACCAACTAGTAATAGTCTTAAGTTGTCTGAATTTCTTAGATGAAGCCTCGGCAATTATTATTCATTTTTCACTAGTATTTCTTTCGTCTTATTTCTCTTATTTTTCCATCAAGTAGTAATAGTCTTAAGTTGTCTGAATTTCTTAGATGAAGCCTCGGCAATTATTATTCATTTTTCACTAGTATTTTTTCATCTTATTTCTCTTGTTTTTCCATGAAGTAGTAATAGTCTTAAGTAGTCTGAATTTCTTAGATGAAGCCTTGGCAATTATTATTCATTTTTCACTAGTATTTCTTTCGTCTTATTTCTCTTGTTTTTCCACCAAGTAGTAATAGTCTTAAGTTGTCTGAATTTCTTAGATGAAGCCTTGGCAATTATTATTCATTTTTCACTAGTATTTCTTTCATCTTATTTCTCTTGTTTTTCCATCAAGTAGTAATAGTCTTAAGTTGTCTGAATTTCTTAGATGAAGCCTTGGCAATTATTATTCATTTTTCACTAGTATTTCTTTCGTCTTATTTCTCTTGTTTTTCCACCAAGTAGTAATAGTCTTAAGTTGTCTGAATTTCTTAGATGAAGCCTCGGCAATTATTATTCATTTTTCAGTAGTATTTATTTCGTCTTATTTCTCTTGTTTTTCCATCAAGTAGTAATAGTCTGAAGTTGTCTGAATTTCTTAGATGAAGCCTTGGCAATTATTATTCATTTTTCACTAGTATTTCTTTCGTCTTATTTCTCTTGTTTTTCCACCAAGTAGTAATAGTCTTAAGTTGTCTGAATTTCTTAGATGAAGCCTTGGCAATTATTATTCATTTTTCACTAGTATTTCTTCGTCTTATTTCTCTTGTTTTTCAACCAAGTATTAATAGTCTTAAGTTGTCTGAATTTCTTAGATGAAGCCTTGGCAATTATTATTCATTTTTCACTAGTATTTCTTTCGTCTTATTTCTCTTGTTTTTCCACCAAGTAATAATAGTCTTAAGTTGTCTGAATTTCTTAGATGAAGCCTCGGCAATTATTATTCATTTTTCACTAGTATTTCTTTCATCTTATTTCTCTTGTTTTTCCATCAAGTAGTAATAGTCTTAAGTTGTCTGAATTTCTTAGATGAAGCCTTGGCAATTATTATTCATTTTTCACTAGTATTTCTTTCGTCTCATTTCTCTTGTTTTTCCACCAAGTAGTAATAGTCTTAAGTTGTCTGAATTTCTTAGATGAAGCCTCGGCAATTATTATTCATTTTTCACTAGTATTTCTTTCGTCTTATTTCTCTTGTTTTTCCATCAAGTAGTAATAGTCTTAAGTTGTCTGAATTTCTTAGATGAAGCCTCGGCAATTATTATTCATTTTTCACTAGTATTTTTTCATCTTATTTTTCTTGTTTTTCCATCAAGTAGTAATAGTCTTAAGTCGTCTGAATTTCTTAGATGAAGCCTTGGCAATTATTATTCATTTTTCACTAGTATTTCTTTCGTCTTATTTCTCTTGTTTTTCCACCAAGTAGTAATAGTCTTAAGTTGTCTGAATTTCTTAGATGAAGCCTTGGCAATTATTATTCATTTTTCACTAGTATTTCTTTCATCTTATTTCTCTTGTTTTTCCATCAAGTATTAATAGTCTTAAGTTGTCTGAATTTCTTAGATGAAGCCTTGGCAATTATTATTCATTTTTCACTAGTATTTCTTTCGTCTTATTTCTCTTGTTTTTCCACCAAGTAGTAATAGTCTTAAGTTGTCTGAATTTCTTTGATGAAGCCTTGGCAATTATTATTCATTTTTCACTAGTATTTCTTTCGTCTTCTTTCTCTTGTTTTTCCACCAAGTAGTAATAGTCTTAAGTTGTCTGAATTTCTTAGATGAAGCCTTGGCAATTATTATTCATTTTTCACTAGTATTTCTTTCGTCTTATCTCTCTTGTTTTTCCACCAAGTAGTAATAGTCTTAAGTTGTCTGAATTTCTTAGATGAAGCCCTGGCAATTATTATTCATTTTTCACTAGTATTTCTTTCGTCTTATTTCTCTTGTTTTTCCACCAAGTAATAATAGTCTTAAGTTGTCTGAATTTCTTAGATGAAGCCTCGGCAATTATTATTCATTTTTCACTAGTATTTCTTTCATTTTATTTCTCTTGTTTTTCCATCAAGTAGTAATAGTCTTAAGTTGTCTGAATTTCTTAGATGAAGCCTTGGCAATTATTATTCATTTTTCACTAGTATTTCTTTCGTCTCATTTCTCTTGTTTTTCCACCAAGTAGTAATAGTCTTAAGTCGCCTGAATTTCTTAGATGAAGCCTCGGCAATTATTATTCATTTTTCACTAGTATTTCTTTCGTCTTATTTCTCTTATTTTTCCATCAAGTAGTAATAGTCTTAAGTTGTCTGAATTTCTTAGATGAAGCCTCGGCAATTATTATTCATTTTTCACTAGTATTTTTTCATCTTATTTCTCTTGTTTTTCCATGAAGTAGTAATAGTCTTAAGTAGTCTGAATTTCTTAGATGAAGCCTTGGCAATTATTATTCATTTTTCACTAGTATTTCTTTCGTCTTATTTCTCTTGTTTTTCCACCAAGTAGTAATAGTCTTAAGTTGTCTGAATTTCTTAGATGAAGCCTTGGCAATTATTATTCATTTTTCACTAGTATTTCTTTCATCTTATTTCTCTTGTTTTTCCATCAAGTAGTAATAGTCTTAAGTTGTCTGAATTTCTTAGATGAAGCCTTGGCAATTATTATTCATTTTTCACTAGTATTTCTTTCGTCTTATTTCTCTTGTTTTTCCACCAAGTAGTAATAGTCTTAAGTTGTCTGAATTTCTTAGATGAAGCCTCGGCAATTATTATTCATTTTTCAGTAGTATTTATTTCGTCTTATTTCTCTTGTTTTTCCATCAAGTAGTAATAGTCTGAAGTTGTCTGAATTTCTTAGATGAAGCCTTGGCAATTATTATTCATTTTTCACTAGTATTTCTTTCGTCTTATTTCTCTTGTTTTTC
Source organism: Acanthosepion esculentum (assembly GCA_964036315.1). Lineage (NCBI taxonomy): Eukaryota > Metazoa > Mollusca > Cephalopoda > Sepiida > Sepiidae > Acanthosepion > Acanthosepion esculentum. The sequence continues at coordinate 80,536,695 of OZ038509.1, forward strand.
CACCAAGTAGTAATAGTCTTAAGTTGTCTGAATTTCTTAGATGAAGCCTTGGCAATTATTATTCATTTTTCACTAGTATTTCTTCGTCTTATTTCTCTTGTTTTTCAACCAAGTATTAATAGTCTTAAGTTGTCTGAATTTCTTAGATGAAGCCTTGGCAATTATTATTCATTTTTCACTAGTATTTCTTTCGTCTTATTTCTCTTGTTTTTCCACCAAGTAATAATAGTCTTAAGTTGTCTGAATTTCTTAGATGAAGCCTCGGCAATTATTATTCATTTTTCACTAGTATTTCTTTCATCTTATTTCTCTTGTTTTTCCATCAAGTAGTAATAGTCTTAAGTTGTCTGAATTTCTTAGATGAAGCCTTGGCAATTATTATTCATTTTTCACTAGTATTTCTTTCGTCTCATTTCTCTTGTTTTTCCACCAAGTAGTAATAGTCTTAAGTTGTCTGAATTTCTTAGATGAAGCCTCGGCAATTATTATTCATTTTTCACTAGTATTTCTTTCGTCTTATTTCTCTTGTTTTTCCATCAAGTAGTAATAGTCTTAAGTTGTCTGAATTTCTTAGATGAAGCCTCGGCAATTATTATTCATTTTTCACTAGTATTTTTTCATCTTATTTTTCTTGTTTTTCCATCAAGTAGTAATAGTCTTAAGTCGTCTGAATTTCTTAGATGAAGCCTTGGCAATTATTATTCATTTTTCACTAGTATTTCTTTCGTCTTATTTCTCTTGTTTTTCCACCAAGTAGTAATAGTCTTAAGTTGTCTGAATTTCTTAGATGAAGCCTTGGCAATTATTATTCATTTTTCACTAGTATTTCTTTCATCTTATTTCTCTTGTTTTTCCATCAAGTATTAATAGTCTTAAGTTGTCTGAATTTCTTAGATGAAGCCTTGGCAATTATTATTCATTTTTCACTAGTATTTCTTTCGTCTTATTTCTCTTGTTTTTCCACCAAGTAGTAATAGTCTTAAGTTGTCTGAATTTCTTTGATGAAGCCTTGGCAATTATTATTCATTTTTCACTAGTATTTCTTTCGTCTTCTTTCTCTTGTTTTTCCACCAAGTAGTAATAGTCTTAAGTTGTCTGAATTTCTTAGATGAAGCCTTGGCAATTATTATTCATTTTTCACTAGTATTTCTTTCGTCTTATCTCTCTTGTTTTTCCACCAAGTAGTAATAGTCTTAAGTTGTCTGAATTTCTTAGATGAAGCCCTGGCAATTATTATTCATTTTTCACTAGTATTTCTTTCGTCTTATTTCTCTTGTTTTTCCACCAAGTAATAATAGTCTTAAGTTGTCTGAATTTCTTAGATGAAGCCTCGGCAATTATTATTCATTTTTCACTAGTATTTCTTTCATTTTATTTCTCTTGTTTTTCCATCAAGTAGTAATAGTCTTAAGTTGTCTGAATTTCTTAGATGAAGCCTTGGCAATTATTATTCATTTTTCACTAGTATTTCTTTCGTCTCATTTCTCTTGTTTTTCCACCAAGTAGTAATAGTCTTAAGTCGCCTGAATTTCTTAGATGAAGCCTCGGCAATTATTATTCATTTTTCACTAGTATTTCTTTCGTCTTATTTCTCTTATTTTTCCATCAAGTAGTAATAGTCTGAAGTTGTCTGAATTTCTTAGATGAAGCCTTGGCAATTATTATTCATTTTTCACTAGTATTTCTTTCGTCTTATTTCTCTTGCTTTTCCACCAAGTAGTAATAGTCTTAAGCTGTCTGAATTTCTTAGATGAAGTCTTGGCGATTATTATTCATTTTTCACTAGTATTTCTTTCGTCTTATTTCTCTTTTTTTTCCACCAAATAGTAATAGTCTTAAGTTGTCTGAATTTCTTAGATGAAGCCTTGGCAATTATTATTCATTTTTCACTAGTATTTCTTTCGTCTTATTTCTCTTGTTTTTCCACCAAGTAATAATAGTCTTAAGTTGTCTGAATTTCTTAGATGAAGCCTCGGCAATTATTATTCATTTTTCACTAGTATTTCTTTCATCTTATTTCTCTTGTTTTTCCATCAAGTAGTAATAGTCTTAAGTTGTCTGAATTTCTTAGATGAAGCCTTGGCAATTATTATTCATTTTTCACTAGTATTTCTTTCGTCTCATTTCTCTTGTTTTTCCACCAAGTAGTAATAGTCTTAAGTTGTCTGAATTTCTTAGATGAAGCCTCGGCAATTATTATTCATTTTTCACTAGTATTTCTTTCGTCTTATTTCTCTTGTTTTTCCATCAAGTAGTAATAGTCTTAAGTTGTCTGAATTTCTTAGATGAAGCCTCGGCAATTATTATTCATTTTTCACTAGTATTTTTTCATCTTATTTTTCTTGTTTTTCCATCAAGTAGTAATAGTCTTAAGTCGTCTGAATTTCTTAGATGAAGCCTTGGCAATTATTATTCATTTTTCACTAGTATTTCTTTCGTCTTATTTCTCTTGTTTTTCCACCAAGTAGTAATAGTCTTAAGTTGTCTGAATTTCTTAGATGAAGCCTTGGCAATTATTATTCATTTTTCACTAGTATTTCTTTCATCTTATTTCTCTTGTTTTTCCATCAAGTATTAATAGTCTTAAGTTGTCTGAATTTCTTAGATGAAGCCTTGGCAATTATTATTCATTTTTCACTAGTATTTCTTTCGTCTTATTTCTCTTGTTTTTCCACCAAGTAGTAATAGTCTTAAGTTGTCTGAATTTCTTAGATGAAGCCTTGGCAATTATTATTCATTTTTCACTAGTATTTCTTTCGTCTTCTTTCTCTTGTTTTTCCACCAAGTAGTAATAGTCTTAAGTTGTCTGAATTTCTTAGATGAAGCCTTGGCAATTATTATTCATTTTTCACTAGTATTTCTTTCGTCTTATCTCTCTTGTTTTTCCACCAAGTAGTAATAGTCTTAAGTTGTCTGAATTTCTTAGATGAAGCCCTGGCAATTATTATTCATTTTTCACTAGTATTTCTTTCGTCTTATTTCTCTTGTTTTTCCACCAAGTAATAATAGTCTTAAGTTGTCTGAATTTCTTAGATGAAGCCTCGGCAATTATTATTCATTTTTCACTAGTATTTCTTTCATTTTATTTCTCTTGTTTTTCCATCAAGTAGTAATAGTCTTAAGTTGTCTGAATTTCTTAGATGAAGCCTTGGCAATTATTATTCATTTTTCACTAGTATTTCTTTCGTCTCATTTCTCTTGTTTTTCCACCAAGTAGTAATAGTCTTAAGTTGTCTGAATTTCTTAGATGAAGCCTCGGCAATTATTATTCATTTTTCACTAGTATTTCTTTCGTCTTATTTCTCTTATTTTTCCATCAAGTAGTAATAGTCTTAAGTTGTCTGAATTTCTTAGATGAAGCCTCGGCAATTATTATTCATTTTTCACTAGTATTTTTTCATCTTATTTCTCTTGTTTTTCCATCAAGTAGTAATAGTCTTAAGTAGTCTGAATTTCTTAGATGAAGCCTTGGCAATTATTATTCATTTTTCACTAGTATTTCTTTCGTCTTATTTCTCTTGTTTTTCCACCAAGTAGTAATAGTCTTAAGTTGTCTGAATTTCTTAGATGAAGCCTTGGCAATTATTATTCATTTTTCACTAGTATTTCTTTCATCTTATTTCTCTTGTTTTTCCATCAAGTAGTAATAGTCTTAAGTTGTCTGAATTTCTTAGATGAAGCCTTGGCAATTATTATTCATTTTTCACTAGTATTTCTTTCGTCTTATTTCTCTTGTTTTTCCACCAAGTAGTAATAGTCTTAAGTTGTCTGAATTTCTTAGATGAAGCCTTGGCAATTATTATTCATTTTTCAGTAGTATTTCTTTCGTCTTATTTCTCTTGCTTTTCTACCAAGTAGTAATAGTCTTAAGTTGTTTGAATTTCTTAGATGAAGCCTTGGCAATTATTATTCATTTTTCACTAGTATTTCTTTCGTCTTATTTCTCTTGCTTTTCCACCAAGTAGTAATAGTCTTAAGTTGTCTGAATTTCTTAGATGAAGCGTTGGCAATTATTATTCATTTTTTACTAGTATTTCTTTCGTCTTATTTCTCTTGTTTTTCCACCAAGTAGTAATAGTCTTAAGTTGTCTGAATTTCATAGATGAAGCCTCGGCAATTATTATTCTTTTTTCACTAGTATTTCTTTCGTCTTATTTCTCTTGCTTTTCCACTAAGTAGTAATAGTCTTAAGTTGTCTGAATTTCTTAGATGAAGCCTTGGCAATTATTATTCATTTTTCACTAGTATTTCTTTCGTCTTATTTCTCTTGTTTTTCCAACAAGTAGTAATAGTCTTAAGTTGTCTGAATTTCTTAGATGAAGACTTGGCAATTATTATTCATTTTTCACTACTATTTTTTCATCTTATTTCTCTTGTTTTTCCATCAAGTAGTAATAATCTTAAGTCGCCTGAATTTCTTAGATGAAGCCTTGGCAATTATTATTCATTTTTCACTAGTATTTCTTTCGTCTTATTTCTCTTGTTTTTCCACCAAGTAGTAATAGTCTGAAGTTGTCTGAATTTCTTAGATGAAGCCTTGGCAATTATTATTCATTTTTCACTAGTATTTCTTTCGTCTTATTTCTCTTGCTTTTCCACCAAGTAGTAATAGTCTTAAGCTGTCTGAATTTCTTAGATGAAGCCTTGGCGATTATTATTCATTTTTCACTAGTATTTCTTTCGTCTTATTTCTCTTTTTTTTCCACCAAATAGTAATAGTCTTAAGTTGTCTGAATTTCTTAGATGAAGCCTTGGCAATTATTATTCATTTTTCACTAGTATTTCTTTCGTCTTATTTCTCTTGTTTTTCCAACAAGTAGTAATAGTCTTAAGTTGTCTGAATTTCTTAGATGAAGCCTTGGCAATTATTATTCATTTTTCACTAGTATTTCTTTCGTCTTATTTCTCTTGCTTTTCCACCAAGTAGTAATAATCTTAAGTTGTCTGAATTTCTTAGATGAAGCCTTTGCAATTGTTATTCATTTTTCACTAGTATTTCTTTCGTCTTATTTCTCTTGTTTTTCCACCAAGTAGTAATAGTCTTAAGTTGTCTGAATTTCTTTGATGAAGCCTTGGCAATTATTATTCATTTTTCACTAGTATTTCTTTCATCTTATTTCTCTTGCTTTTCCACCAAGTAGCAATAGTCTTAAATTGCCTGGATTTCCACCTAAATATTTAACGCTTTCTTATGACGTCTGAATTAAATAGTTTTAAATCAGATGTAAATTATTCAAAGTGATTCGTGTTATTGAGGTATAAGTGATTATCATAATAACATTAGACTGAACATATATATATATATGGATATATATATGTATATTGTGTCTATGTGTGTATAAATATATAAATATTTGTGTGCGTTTATGTTTGTTTGTATATTTTGAAGTGTTCATGTGTAAAGAAAGCATTGGGTTCGAAATAAATAAACAATTTCTTATTAGACGACAAAAAAGTAATCTCTTTCTCAGTGTAATCTCTTTCCTTCTCAGTTGTTGTACTGGATTTGATCAAAACTTGTTTCCTTTAATTATGACAGATTTAATAACAGAAGTAGGAGGAAATGAAAGCAAAAGTTTCAGGATTCCGACTGTAGTCTTCGATATATGCAATTACATCTACTCACCCACCTTCTTACCGAGCTAACATCATATGCAGCCTTCCCACAATTCCTCTCCAAAATCCTGTATATGTCGGAAGTACTTTCTTCTATTGGATTATGGGTAAATAAAGATGCGGCTTCGATTGAGGAATCTGAGAGCCGGGTTCAAATTCCAGTCGAGTTCATTACAAGCACCAACGTACATGTATTCATGATATTCACTTATGCGCAACTGTTGTACAATAGAAACTACTGTGGCCATTATTTGAGGGACCAGCTTTCGTATTGTTCGTAATATAAAATTGATCCTCCATTTTATATTCACATGTTAAATTCTAGTTACACTCGTAGCTATGGTTAAAATACTAAGACTGGCTCGGTCTTATAGCCTTGAGTGGCAACCAGTCTAGGAGAAGGAAAACGCTGAATCCCCAACCATCCTGAAGAGAGCTGGTCTCTGTCAGGGAAGCTTACCTAGGAAACATCACTGCTGCAACAGCAGGAGTATATTTAGTTGCCCTGAGACCCTAACAGGTTATGGAACTCATGATCGCCAAAGAAGTAGAATATTTTCCCTGTGTGAATAGACAATTTATACTTTATAGATAAAAAATTAAGGAATTATTCTTATTAATTCCACCCAAATAATCTAAGAGGGTCACTAAAAGCCACTAAAAATAAAAAAATCTTCTACAGAAGCTAATGAAGGAAAGCGTGAAGAAAGGACTAAGCGTCAATTACAAGAAGACAGAATGCGTCGTTGATAGCAAAATGATGAGACCAAATTGCGAATTGCAAATCGGAGATACCAAAATCAAGCAAATACGAGAATTTTAATATCTGTGAAGTCTTCTAAAAGAGGACGAAATGTCTGATACTGAAATCCTATGAAGAAAAGATGCCTTCCAAAAGTTAAGCAGAGCATTAAGAGATGGAAAAACCTTGTTAAAAACAAAGAAAAGAGTACTGGGCTGTTACATGTCCTCTTATATGGCAGTGAATACTGGGTAAATACTCCGCGAAGATGAGGAAGGGACTTGAAGCAACAGAATTGCTAATCGAACAATTGCGGAAATTTGAATATCTGGGAAATATTTTAATGCACGACACTGAAATCAATTTTAAAGTCAATTGTTATCTACTGTCCTTCACGTATAGTTTAACCTGTAAGTCCAGTGGAACGCACAGGAGAACAGGCGAAGGCGGTCCCTGGATCCCTAAAACCAGTGTTTCAGGTAGATGGAACTCGTCAGCCCAGAAGGGTAGTTCAGAAGGGAAACTCTGATTTGAAACCTCCGCTAGTTTTCCTGCCCTTACCCAATAATTGGAAAAGACTTTGTGAGTAAGACCTCAGGGCAAATCCGGAGTCCTTAAGACAGCCCGATGTTGTGATCAACTTTGTTCAGGCAATTCCTGCAACGACCCCAATGCCAAGCCGTATTGACCTTTGCCTTTCCCTTGGACAACATCGGTGGCATGGAGAGGGAAGACGTGCTGCATGTTCGAATCCCTGATCTCTTGTAAAACTCTGCCGAGGCCCACGCCCCGGAGAGGACTCCAGCGACTCCTCACCGTGACCTCAAGGCACGGGAAGCAATAACGAGTTAAAGGAAAATAACCGAGGCATTCGGAAGAGGCATGGCACATGGAACTAGAACAATCTACTCAGGTGGATGAAATAAAGGGTTCGGTTCGAAATTCAAATCACCTGAAGAAGGCCAGAACGTACAACGGTCGAAACGTTATGAAAATGGCAATGCAGATGAGGATAAAAGTCCGAATAATGTAAAAAATGCAGGTAACAAAAGAAAAAAAAATACTAGAAATTATTTGGTCATCTTTATTGCAATATTCACAAAGGTTCGGCCGTTGTACGCTCTGGCCTTCTCCAGGATCTGTCTATATTTCTGAGATGAGGTATTGCAATTATTTAAATTCTTCTGACTGCTGTCGTCATCATTATTGCAATATTTACGACTTTTCGGTCATTGTACGCTCTGGCCTTCCTCAGGATCTCTCTATATTTCTGAGATGAGGTATTGCAATTATTTACATTATTTAAATTGTTCCGACTGGTGTCCTCATCTTTATTGTCATATTCACGGGTTCAGCTCGAAATTCCAAACACCTGAAGACGGTCGGAGCGTACAACGACCGAAACGTCGTGAATATGACAACAGGCCGAACAATGTAAATGATTCAAATAATTGGGTTTTTGTTTCTATTTTCTTTAAAACATCGTCGTCGTTCACATATTCGGTCCATAGTATTCTCAGCATCCTTCTGTAGTACAAATTTTCTGTTGATTGAAACCGCTTCTTTATCTATAAGGAGATTGTCCAGCACTCATTGCCATACAAGAGGACAGATATAGCTGGGTGGTAGGGTCAGAGGTAAGAGGAGGAGAGGTGAATTTGTACACAATCAGAATTTGATAAACAAACACGAAATTATGTGTATATAAAGTGAGGGATTGATTCTATATTACAATCAATACATAAACTGATCCCTCACTTTGTGGCCAGTGTAGTTTCTATACATTTCTATTCCCGAGAATGTAAATAAATCTAAAAGACATGCCTGTGTAGCTAATCAGTATTTCATTGATTGATTGATTCGTTTTCTACGGCTTACCAACAAACCAGAAATTATAATGTGGATATAAAATGGGGGATCAATTCTATATAACAATCAATATATAAACTGATCCCTAACTTTGTGGCCACAGTAGTTTCTATTCCAGAGAATGTAAATAAATCTAAAAGACATGCCTGTGTAGCCAATCAGTATTTCATTGATTGATTCATTCATTTTCTACGGCTTATCAACCCTTTGCAGGTTATTTAAGGCCAGAAATTATGACGTGGATGTAAAGTGGGAGATCAATTCTATATTACATCCAATACGTAAACTGATACCTCACTTTGTGACCACGGTAGTTTCTATTCATTTACATTCCAGAGAATGTAAATAAATCTAAAAGACATGCCTGTGTAACTAATCAGTATTTCATTGCCTGATGGATTCGTTTTTTACGGTTTATCAACCCCTTTGGAAGTTATTTAAAGGCAGGAAATATTTTTAGATTGTAAGAATTGTTTTTCTTGAGATAATTATGGTTTAGTTATACGAGTCTTACTAATTAACCCATAGCTTGGGGGAGAAATACCTTTCCCAAGGGTATTCCGCATAAAGAACCTGACTGGAATTGGAACTCACTTATCCGATGTACAATTCTGAGTCATTATTCATTACATCATCCGTATATCCAAGCCTACAGCACCTGGTATTTCCAAGGAGTCACCCATCTAGTTAGTGACTATGTACGACGTTGCTTAACATGCGTCAATAAGCGACATACAATAATTCTTCATATTACTTCTTCTTTATGCTGTGACCCTTCAGGACGTTGGTGATCATGGCTCTCCAAAATTTCCCTTCATTTGTAATACTTAATAAATGTTCCTAAGCGGTCACCCATCTAGGTGCTGACCAAGCTCAACGTTACTTAACTTCGGTCCTTCGTACAGGAACCGGTGTTTCAACGTGATGTTGCCGTCAGCCACAGACAAACAGGGACTATGACATCAACGCATTTCACCCGCGTAAGAGAATTTGACTCATATATCTATATATCTATATATATATATATATATATATATATATATATATATTTGTGGGATACTATTAGTTTTTCTTAGATTTATGTATTAAAATTCCGATAGATTTATGTTTGGCAAATTTAAGTAAAGGGCAACATAAGAGTAATATGTTACTTTTCAAATAAAACTTGGACGCCTTTATATATATATATATATATATATATATATATATATATATATATATATATATATATATATATATATATATATATACATATATATATATATATATATATATATACATATATACATATATATATATATACATATATATATATATTCATCTATATATATATATATATGTATATATATATATGTATATATATATGTATATATATATAGATATGTATTTAAAGACATTTTTATGTTTAACATATATATATATACGTGTATGAGTAATTATATGTATGCGTCTGTAGGTATGTAGGCATGTATATGTGTTGTACGACAAGATTTATTCCATTGGGCGCTTCGGTATTACTCAAAGGCTTTTGGAAATCTATTATTTAGATAATTTATTCTAACTTTGAAACAGCCGGTCCCCTCTAAGTGTTGACTTCAATGTTCACTTTTATATATATATATATATATATATATATATATATATATATATATATATAGATAGATAGATAGATAGATAGATGGATAAATATACATATATATTTTAAGACATTTTTATGTTTATACCTTCTTTTTATAGATACAAGTATTTAAGCAAATGCTCTGTTTTATAATAAACAGTATTAAACAACATTTACCGACCTGAATGCCCGAGAAATTTTCATAGAAAATATTCGTTCTCCGAAAATTTCTCGGACATTCAGGCCGGTAAATGTTATTTAATACTGTTTATTATAAACAGAGCATTTGCTTAAATACTTGTATCTATAAAAACAATGTTAAACATAAAAATGTCTTAAAATAATTGTCGGACTTTGTCCATTTCATAATGTGTGACGTCATTTGTTTACATTTGATACGCCATGAGCAGTTATGAATGTACGTGAGAGATTCGTGGAAGATTGAAGTTTATAAGCAGCAAATTCGACCTTGCCAACCGAACGCTCATCTGTGGCCCAATCGGTTAAAGGCACGTCAAGCTATATGACGGTTCCGTATAGGATACAGGTTCGAATCCTGTCGGAGGACGAATATTTTCTATGAAGATTTCTCGGACATTCAGGCCGTAAATGTTATTTAATACTGTTTATTATAAACAAAGCATTTACTTAAATACTTGTATCTATAAAAAGAATGTTAAACATAAAAATGTGTTTAAATATTTGTCGGACTTTGTGCATTTCATTATATATATATATATATATATAACTATCCAGTAATCTTGAATATTTAAGAATATATTCTAAATAATTTAATATTTTATTAAATGTGAGGTACTTTGCTTTTATGGTCTTACTGACGAAGACACTTGTTGAAGAAATGTTAGAAAATTACCAATAAATTATTAATTTACTATAATTATTATTTTATTAATGTCGTGTATGGACACTCGTATTTACAAAAATCTGCACATTCATACACGTACAAAAAATTCATAATTCTTTTTAAAATATTGGGGGTCGCTGAATTGTACTAAGCTTTTCTATTAATGATTAGCAAATATACATTTTACTTAGTAATAATATTATCTTACCGCTATAAATTAATACAGAATTTAAAATTTTATAATGTATTATAAAAAATTAAAATCTACCTTGTAAAAATTAATCGAGGAAACTTTTTTCTTTCTTACGGAGATGCACCCGCTTGCACCCGATAGTCGGGATCGTCAGCCTTTTTATCTATTCCCTTTCTCCACTTTAAATAAAGGGCATATATTTTTGAGAGATCTTATGAAAGGAGATATGCACTTTTTGGCAGAATGCGAACATGCGTATCCCTTGGCAAGAGGAATCGTGGTTAGATCCAACATTCTTTTGACCCTCTAGAATATAGAATGAGTCGACGATCAAGCAATCTTTGATAGTGGCTTATAAACGCAAATCTTTCTCAGTTTCTCGAAATATTCTTATCTCCTCAATTATGTCATTTGTCATGTGTGATACACGTTTAGGAGATCATGTATCTTTCGATACATGACTGACGAGTCAGATTTTTCCCGCATTAGGTTGCTATTTCTTTTTGCGGTAGACCAGGCTATAGAACCCGGTCTGTGCTGGTATTTACCCATAGCTGGGGGAAGAACAAGAGGGTTCATACCTTTCTCAAGGGTTACTTAATACTTAGTACGTAAGTGAATGTAATGGATTCGACTGGAATTCGAACTCGGCTCTCCGATTACTTTCTTTCTTTATTTCATTCTTTTTTCTTTTCATTATTTTAATCTCTTTCTTTCTTTTTTTCTTTTCCTTTCCTCTTCATATTTTCTTTTCCTTTTCTTCCTTCTTTATTTTTTCCTTTCTTTTTTGTTTCTTTCATTCAATTTTCTTTTCCGTTCTTCCTCCCTTCCTCCTTTCTTTCTTTCTTTCTTTCTTTCTTTCTTTCTTTCTTTCTTTCTTTCTTGTGTCTTTTATTCACTTTTCTTTTCCTTCCTTCCTTCCTTCCTTCCTTCCTTCCTTCCTTCCTTCCTTCCTTCCTTCCTTCCTTCCTTCCTCAGTCAGTTATGTATCATGCGTGATATACGCTTAGGCGATCGTGTATCTTTTCGATGCATGACTGACGAGGCAGATTTTTTCCCACACTGGGTTGCCATTTCTTTCTGCAGTTGCCATCCAAAGCTATAGAATCCAGTCTGCCCTGCTATTTACCCATAGCTTGTGGGGGAAGAAGATTCATACCTTTCCCAAGGGTCTTAGCACGTAAGTGAATGTAATGGATACGACTGGAATTCAAACTCGGCTCTCCGATTCCTCAATCCGAGCCGCTATCCATTCCTCCACCGTGCCACCTTCAGTTTCGTATCCTAACGTAAACAAAGCAATTTATAGAGAAGTAATGCATTTTTATTTATTAAACATTTTTTATTCCTTAAACATTATTTTTAGTGGATGCCCATATTTCAGTAGACGTTCCGTTATTTTTTAATTGAGATTTATCGAATATTCAGTACGGTGGCTCCTAACCGTGAAGCCTAGAACTAGAAGAACTAAAAAACATTGTTCGCTGGAACTATTTTCATTGAAGTAGGGATAGCTAATGTAAAATCTGCGATACTCATTAACCTAATCGCTTTATCACACATATGCAGCTGTTGAATATTTCTTTCCCATGGTATTGTTAGTTCAAAAATAATTATACTTCTGAATTTTTTTCCCCTGATCAGAGTAAAATATTCAGTATTTGGCTAGTTGTAACAACGAGGGCACTATCATATCTGATACTGGTTTTGCTATCAATCCAGTTCCAAGAAAAATGCTTCAGTTACTTTCTTTCGATTCGGCAGTCTGCATTGTTTTCTGTTAATAACCACCATGAACAGCGACTTCTAATTGCATTTGCAAATGTACTTGTTAAGTGCTTCAGTATATCCCACAGGGAAAGGCTCCAAAGATTCTCGGAGAGCAGTGGCAGCGGATGTTATCAGACTGCACGCCTTGAGGCTGACTGGTAGGGGTAACAGGTCAGTTGTTGCACGAGCCAAGAATCGCTTCATGGCGGCAGAGTCAATGATGGAGATCACATCTCCTTTCTCACTAGGGTGAACAACCTTCACTGGTCAATTTTCTTCGTTTCCTCTGCTAACATCAAATGTTTGTAGAAATACTTCTATCTCTCTATTGCAGTCAGTTCTGGTATGAATTTCCTTCCGTTATCTATCTATCTATCTATCTATCTATCTATCTATCTATCTATCTATCTGTCACACTGTTCAAATCTATCTATCTATCTGTCACACTGTTCAAATCTATCTATCTATCTATCTATCTCATTGGTCAAAATCTCTCACACTATTCATATCTATCTATCTATCTATCTATCTATCTATCTATCTATCTATCTATCTATCTCACTGTTCAAAATCTCTCATACTATTCATATCTATATCTATCTATCTATCTGTTCAATATCTCTTACACTATTCATATCTATCTATCTATCTATCTATCAGTTCAATATCTCTTACACTATTCATATCTATCTATCTATCTATCTATCTATCTATCTATCTATCTATCTATCTGTTCAAAATCTCTCACACTATTCATATCTATCTATCTATCTATCTATCTATCAGTTCAAAATCTCTCACACTATTCATATCTATCTATCTATCTATCTATCTATCTATCTATCTGTTCAATATCTCTTACACTATTCATATCTATCTATCTATCTATCTATCTATCTATCTATCTGTTCAAAATCTCTCACACTATTCATATCTATCTATCTATCTATCTATCTATCTATCTATCTATCTATCTATCTGTTCAAAATCTCTTACACTATTCATATCTATCTATCTATCTATCTATCTATCTATCTATCTATCTATCTATCTATCTATCTATCTATCTCATTGTTCAAAACCTCTCACACTATCCATATCTATCTATCTATCTATCTATCTATCTATCTATCTATCTATCTATCTATCTATCTATCTATCTATCTTCTTGAATGGGCTTTGAGGATGAAAGCCAGTGTATGAATGTTGGTACCATTACTAGAGGCCTGAATAATCATTTTCATTTCACCATTGCTCAGTTAGTAAGACATAGTGGATCTGACACAAAACGATTTTAAATCTCTTCCATTTTAAGCTGAATAACTCAAATGCTTTTTTAGTGAGTCTAACGACAAATGGTATCAAGATGGCAAAATGTCTTATCTGAAAACCTGGAAAAAACAAACTCAATTGGCTTAGTGTTTTCTTAGATATTAAACATTTTGGAGGATGGACAATTTTGCTGTTACACCCGGTATATATATATATATATATATATATATATATATATATATATATATATATATAGTTTACGAAAAACTAGGTAATCCGTATTTATAATTAAATTCCTTAGACTGTTTAAACATTCAAACTTATATAAAATTATAATATTTATGAACTCTCAAAGTAAAGCAAAAAACAGCGTCCATTCCAAAGAAGACTAATGACACTTTATCACAACTTCTTTCTCTCTTTCTCTTTATGCCTTTTTGTCCTATCCCCCTCCCATATCATTATATAACTTCCATTAACAGATTTAATGTGTCAATGTCCGGATTTCCTCTAAAAATTTAAATTTGAAAGAATAGAAATGTTACATCTAACTCAATCATGTCTCTCTACCCCCTCACTCCCTCACTTCGTTAATTTACTTATTACTGCCCGTCATAAATGTGTAAATTTCTTTTCATTTTTCGTTTCAACCTTTGGAAATAAAATCTGATGATCCGCTGTCCTTTAAAAGGGCTGTGGTGAAATAATTTATTATATGGAACCTTAAAGTGGTCTGTTTTTATTTTAAATATATATATATATATATATATATATATATATATATATATATATATATATATATATATATATATATATATATATGAAGAAATATAGTCTTAAAGTGTGCTATATTTATGGGATAAAGTGCTCAATATCAGAGATAGAGCGTGTGTAAATATAAAAGTGGACATGAAAGTCAGCACTTAGAAGCGACAGTCTGTTTCATGCTAGTGCAATCGTCAGGCAACTGTTTTCATGCTAGTGCAATCGTCAGTTGCCTGACGATTGCACTAGCATGAAACAGACTGTCGCCTCTAAGTGCTGACTTCCATGTCGACCTTTATATATATATATATATATATATATATATATATATATATAAGGGGGTGTTTAATTAAATAATTTAGACGTATTATGTATATTTGAAATGATGATCCCTCTTGTTTTAAAAAGGGGGAACAGCAGAGAGGAAAACTGGATTAGGTGGTCACAACAGCAAGAGGGATCATCATTTCAAATTAGACCTAAAGAGATCAATTAGAAAAGATCCAACTCAATACATGAGACGTTTGGCACGTGAGAGAGGAGTTTCAGCTATTACAGTCCAACGAGCAATTAAAAACGACTTGTGAGGCACTTGTTACTCCAGAACAGAAAGTTAGAAGGTTAGAGAGGGCGAAGATCATCTTGAATAAGTTGGAAAATGAACCTGGAATAATATAAACCTGGGATATATATATATATATATATATATATATATATATATATATATATATATATAAACCTAAAGAGCTAGGTAAACGGATTGTCAGGGTGAAATTGTCACAGGTATAAAGCAGGAGATAAATTTTGTTCCCTATACACGGAGGAAAAGTTAACTATTGCTAGCTGTAAAGAACCCAATAATTTATTGAATCTAAAATCGGAAATTCTTAGTAGGTGTAGACATTGGAAACGCTGGTTATTAGAATAGGTTTTTTTTCTTCGTTGTTGAATAAAGAATGTAAGCCCCCCCACCATCGTTGTTGAGTGTTTACTGGTCTTACTTTTGTTTAGTTTTTTGTGTTTTTTTGTCACGTGGTTATGTTTGTTTTTTGGTTTAAGCTATATATATTATGTTCCATTTTTACCTCTTTGGCCAGTTTGACCCTGACTATCCGTTTAGGTGAAACCTAGGTAGGTTTACCTGGCTCTATATGTTTATATTAGGTTTGCTCTACTTCGTATATTGGGCACTTTACGTAGTTATTTTTACTCGCGTTATGTTTTTTTTTTTCTGTGGACTCTGAGCTTGGATTCTGGACGATTGATTTCGCCTCAATTTCATGTCCTTAGTTCTTTCTTTTTTTTATTTTTCCTTGGGTATTGGTTTGTTCAACTACAAGCCGTATTACCTTAGGTTTTTCCAAGCGAGTACCACCATTCATATATATATATATATATATATATATATATATATATATATATATATATATATATATATATATATATATGATGGACTCTCCCGTGGAAGTCGACGTATGAGGGCCAGACAGATCAGTTCCCAGAAACTGAAAGCCGGACACCCACACAAGATTTGATTATAGTGGTGAAGGCTTTGTGTAGGGCCATCCACACTTTTTGGAGGGACGAATACTATATATTTAATATAACATATATATATAATAAAAAAATATAATAATATATAATTATATATATATATATATATATATATATATATATATATATAAAAGTGAACATAGAAGTCAACACTTAGAGGCGGCAGTCTGTTTCATGCTAGATGCAATCATCGGGCCTGATGATTGCATCTAGCATGAAACAGACTGCCGCCTCTAAGTGTTGACTTCTATGTTCACTTTTATATTTACATACGCTCTATCTCTGATATTGAGCACTTTATCCCATAAGTATAGCACACTTTGAGACTATATTTGTTTGTCTGGCTCATTAGGTTTGATTGGTTTGCTCTACGTTTGTATAGACCTCTTTAGTAAGTTGTTTACTCGTATCGGTGTTTTTTCTTTGGGCCTTGAACCTGCATCTGTGCGATTATTTTCGACAGACTTTCATGTTCCCGGCTCTTTCTTTTTTAAAACCTTTTTTGCCCTTCGTGATTGATTTGGCTATTGTTAAATCAAGAATTCGAAGGTTTTTCGACACGAGTATAGTTACCTATATATATATATATATATATATATATATATATATATATATATATATATATATATATATATATCGTGTCTGTATAGAAGTAGGAGAAATAGTTTCTTTAAGAATAGTTAGAATACCAAAACACCCTGGAGTTGTTATAAAAATATTTTTAGGGAAATTAAAATTGAATATTTCGCTTTCTGGTCAAAATTGAACACGATGCTATTATTAACGGTCTGTTCTGGATTTTTTTTTGTTTTTTGCTGTTCTCTTTCCCTTGTTCTTTTTTGTTTTCGCCCTTAAGTCTGTGACACTTGAAGAATAGGGCTTCCGTTCGAAGAACCATGGCAACAGGAATGGGCAAGAGAACTGGTGCCTCCTATTATCAAACATTTTTATGGCTTCTTGACATTTAAACATTCGCGTTAATCGATTTCTTTCCACAATAACAACGTTCACTCAACAATGAAAGAAAGTCGAATGCAAATACCCGCAACGGTCGCATAATGAAATTAAAACCAAACTGTAATAATACAAGATATTTGCACCATTTAATACAATTTAGAAATGCATGCCTGTTGATATATATATATATATATATATATATATATATATATATATATATATATATTATGAAATGGACAAAGTCCGACAATTATCTAAAGACATTTTTAAATGCTCTCTTTTATAATAAACAGTATTAAATAACATTTACCGGCTTGAATGTCCGAGAAATTTTCATAGAAAATATTCGTCCTCCGACAGGATTCGAACCTGTATCCGATACGGAACCGTCATATAGCCTGACGTGCCTTAACCGATTCGGCCACTGAGGAACGTTCGGTTGGCAAGGTCGAATTTACTGCTTATAAATTTCAATCTTCCATGAATCTCTCACGCACATTCATAACTGCTCATGGCGTATCAAATGTAAACAAATGACGTCACACAATATGAAATGGTCAATGTCCGACAATTATTTAAAGACATTTTTATGATTAACATTCTTTATATAGATACAAGTATTTAAGTAAATGCTCTGTTTTATAATAAACAGTATTAAATAACATTTTTCGTCTCTGATGCTACCTGGATTTTACTAAAACAAAATAATTTCCATGCCTGAGGATGACTGAATGTACAGTTGAAAGTACTAGCAGATTAAAAAAAGACCTTATACAACTTGAAGTTATTGGTTCGTGGTTCGTAGGTTAATGAAAATTTAAAATTTTGTTTGCAAAATGATTTCGCCATTTTATATAATTAACTTTAATATCTATCTATCTATCTATGTATATATATATATATATATATATATATATATATATATATATATATATATATATATATATATATATATCTTATATTTTAAAGAAAAACAGACCACTTTAAGGCTCCATTTGTAATAATTTATTTCACCAGAGAATTTTATTTTTCTCTGGAACTTCAGACTTCACTTTCAAAAGGTGAAACAAAAAATGAATTTAAAATTTACATTTTGTCGCGCAGTATTAAGCTTATATAATATGACATAGAAGGTGGTGAGGAATAATGTGAGAGACATGATCGAGTTTAGAGAGGGAAGGGAGAGTTTTAAAATTTATTTTCATATTTCTTTTTATTATAATACTTAATATTGAGGAAAGAGGTGATAAGGATCTGACATTCACCTATTTAATCGGTCAACTCAGTGGAAATGATATGGGAAAGGAGAAGGAGAAAAAAAAGGGAAAAAGAAAAAGGGGCAAGGAAAGAGAAAAGAGATGTACGTAGGGTTTTCGGAGGAAGAAGAGGGGTGGTATCGCTTTAGCAATTTAGATAAAAAACAGATTTTAACGTTTGATAGTAATTTAAATGTTTAAAAACTTCACAAAGAAATTAAATTTAATGCTTGTTAACAATTTAAATATCCAGCCGAATACTATATTAATAAACAACAATAATAAAAAAGATAAAAAATAAAAATTTATTAATAGTATTATTTTAATATTGTGAATGACTGTTAAGGTAAACTATTTATCAGTTATAGTCTAATTCATGAATTTAATTTGTAACTATTTTTAGATGGGTAATATTTCTTAATTAAAGTTTTCCTTTCAAATCAAGATGGAGTAAGATTTATAATATATTCATTTACCTATCACAGGATCTAATTATTGCAAGATGAGGTCGACTGTACTAGCTCTCTGGCGATCCATGTTCAAACCCAAATGTCAGCAGTGGCACTTTATTCCTATATAACACCTCCCCTTTGAGTCTATATTTTTTCAGTTTCGGTTCAATATTTAAAAATTCTGTTGCTATTCTTTTTCTCTTACCATAAGACCTCGGTTCAACAATTTCTGATGGCGCGGGTACATCAAACGTACAAATTTTCGATAGGTACCTCTTTTCAGAGACTTTTCAAATCAGTGAATCTGCGTTTTAACTGATTAAATTGTCGCTTATATTCCAACTTTTGTCCCTGTACCATGTATGTCACTTTGCCGATCTGTTTTTTTTATAACGCCATCTTCCCAGAATTCTTTTCCACGTTAATACATTTAAAAAAAATATCTTATCTCCAGGTTTGAAGTATTTACTTATATTGTTATTTCTTGATCCTCTCGCCTTACATTCTGGTAATAGTTTATTAAAAACGGACTTAATCTTCCTGGTGAACATCAGTTTTACAGGCGATGACATTCCAGACACGGTGTTCGGGTTTCGTGTTATTCTGTAAACACTCAGAAATTGTTGTAGCATTACTTCAGCTGACTTCCCTCCCTCCGACTTTTTGGTGCCCTTTTAAAAGTATCGACAAACATCTGAAACAACAGTCATTAACACTGAACCTTGCAAAAATCTCGTGTAGGAAATTTATCGTTACGCGGTAGTCAGTCTTCTACATTTTAATATTTCTGGCCATTTAGTGTAACTATCGACTACCACTACATAATATGCCCCGTTTAATGGTCCTATGAAGTCTGTATGTATGCTGAACCATGGCATATCGGTTTTCGGCCAGGGTTGAATTTTAATGGGCGGTGACTTCGCTGCCAGAGAACAACCTGTGCATGATGTTTAGATCCATTGTTTTTGACCAATAAGTACAACACCTCATCTTTGTAAATAATGTAAATAATGTACATAATACCTCATCTCAGAAATATAGACAGATACTGAAGGGCCGAAACGTTGTAATAAACATGGTGACAAAGATGAGGACAATAGTGCGAATAATGTAAATAGTGTACATAACACCTCATCTCAGAAATATAGGCAGATACTGAAGGGCCGAAACGTTTTAATAAACATGGTGAAAAAGATGAGGACAATAGTCCGAATAATGTAAATAGTGTGCATAATAACTCATCTCAGAAATATAGACAGATACTGAAGGGCCGGAACGTTGTAATAAACATGGTGACAAAGATGAGGACAATAGTCCGAATAATGTAAATAGTGTACATAATACCTCATCTCAGAAAAATAGACAGATACTGAAGGGCCGGAACGTTATAATAAACATGGTGACAAAGATGAGGACAATAGTCCGAATAATGTAAATAGTGTACATAATACCTCATCTCAGAAATATAGACAGATACTGAAGGGCCGAAACGTTGTAATAAACATGGTGACAAAGATGAGGACAATAGTCCGAATAATGTAAATAGTGTACATAACACCTCATCTCAGAAATATAGGCAGATACTGAAGGGCCGAAACGTTTTAATAAACATGGTGACAAAGATGAGGACAATAGTCCGAATAATGTAAATAGTGTGCATAATAACTCATCTCAGGAATATAGACAGATACTGAAGGGCCGAAACGTTGTAATAAACATGGTGACAAAGATGAGGACAATAGTCCGAATAATGTAAATAGTGTACATAATACCTCATCTCAGAAATATAGACAGATACTGAAGGGCCGAAACGTTGTAATAAATGTGGCGACAAAGATGAGGACAATAGTCCGAATAATGTAAATAGTGTACATAATACCTCATCTCAGAAATATAGACAGATACTGAAAGGCCGAAACGTTGTAATAAATATGGTAACAAAGATGAGGACAATAGTCCGAATAATGTAAATAGTGTACATAATACCTCATCTCAGAAATATAGACAGATACTGAAAGGCCGAAACGTTGTAATAAACATGGTAACAAAGATGAGGACAATAGTCCGAATAATGTAAATAGTGTACATAATACCTCATCTCAGAAATATAGACAGATACTGAAGGACCGGAACGTTGTAATAAACATGGTGACAAAGATGAGGACAATAGTCCGAATAATTTAAATAGTGTACATAATACCTCATCTCAGAAATATAGACAGATACTGAAGGACCGGAACGTTGTAATAAACATGGTAACAAAGATGAGGACAATAGTCCGAATAATGTAAATAGTGTACATAATACCTCATCTCAGAAATATAGACAGATACTGAAAGGCCGAAACGTTGTAATAAATATGGTAACAAAGATGAGGACAATAGTCCGAATAATGTAAATAGTGTACATAATACCTCATCTCAGAAATATAGACAGATACTGAAGGACCGGAACGTTGTAATAAACATGGTGACAAAGATGAGGACAATAGTCCGAATAATGTAAATAGTGTACATAATACCTCATCTCAGAAATATAGCCAGATACTGAAGGACCGGAACGTTGTAATAAACATGGTGACAAAGATGAGGACAATAGTCCGAATAATTTAAATAGTGTACATAATACCTCATCTCAGAAATATAGACAGATACTGAAGGACCGGAACGTTGTAATAAACATGGTGACAAAGATGAGGACAATAGTTCGAATAATGTATATAGTGTACATAATACCTCATCACAGAAATATAGACAGAAACTGAAGGGCCGAAACGTTGTAATAAATATGGCGACAAAGATGAGGACAATAGTTTGAATAATGTATATAGTGTATATAATACCTCATCACAGAAATATAGACAGAAACTGAAGTCTTTTCTTGTAGATCGCCAATGGGTAAAGTTTTGGAGTTTGCTGAACGCGCTGAAACTGCTCTGATTGGTCCTAAATTGTTTGATTTCTTTTCTTTTTTTTTTTGCTAGCCCCACTAGAACTAAAACACATTCACTCATTTATCTAACCGCTTTAGAAGGTTCCGGTTAAATACAGCAGCGATGCGCCACACTTATTGATTAAATTCATTTATTATATTTACAAACCCAGCTATGGTCTAGAACCTTTCCTCGTAACGCACAAATGTATTATGTTATGATTTGGTTTTATGCGATTTGCGACTTGTTAAATATCGTAAAACCTGTTAATTTTTGTAAGATCTTTAAAAACAAAACAACCAGCATTTAACTACCCCTTGCCATGTTTAAGCCGCCAAATCATGAATAGGTTTGTTCTTCAAGGAACATCTGCCTCTCACTTCCGTTCAATCAACAAACAAAATAAAACAATTCAATGTCAGTCAAAAAGCAACCACCTGCGTTTGCCAACATGAAAGAAAAAAAACAAAACAAAAGAGTTTATTTATACCAATGGGGGTATCGGATATTTTTCAAATACAAATATTTGAGTAAATGCTCTGTTTTATAATAAACAGTATTAATAACATTGTCCAAGAAATCTTCATAGAAAATATTCGTTTCCCGACAGGAATCGAAACTGTATCCTATAAGGAAGGCGTCATTTAGCCTGACGTGACGTAAACGATCGAGCCACTGAGGATCGTTCGGTTAGCAAGGTCGAATTTATTGCCTTTAAACTTCATTCTTCCATGATTCTATCACGTACATTCATATCTGCTCAAAGTGTATCCAAATGTAAGCAAATGACGTCACACATTATGAAATGCACTAAATGAAGGTTCCGTATAGGATACAGTTTCGAATCCTGTCGAAGGACGCATATTTCTATGAAAATTTCTCGGACATTTAGACCGGTAAATGTTGTTTAATACTGTTTATTATAAACAGAGCATTTACTTAAATATTTGTATCTATAAAAAGAATGTATAAACATAAAAATGTCTTTAAGTAATTGTCAGACTTTGTCCATTTCATGATATATATATATATATATATATATATATATATATATATATATATATATATATATATATATATAAGTGAACATAGAAGTCAACACTTAGAGGCGATAGTCTGTTTCATGCTAGATGCAATCGTCAGGCCATGATTGCTGTTATTTTTCTCGGCTATTTATATATACGGGTCAGTGGTGCGTTGTGGGTAGTCTATTTTGACGTTTATTTTAACGGAAGTCGTTAATTTGTTTATTTATTTATTTGTGTCAAATTATTTTTCTTGCTTTTATTTATTTTTATTTTATTTTTTATCTTATATATTTATTTATTTTTTTACTTTGATCGGTGTTTTTATTAACATAGTAAAAATTTGTTTATATAGCTTATTGTGGGTAGTCTATTTTGGCGGTTATTTTACCGGAAGTCGTTTATTTGTTTATTTATTTATTTGGGTCAAATTATTTTGCTTGTTTTTATTTATTTTTATTTTATCTGCAGAAAGCTGGACAAACAAGTATTCAATGGTTGAATTGTTAATGTCTTTTATATAGCAGAAAAGAATAGTATAGAAAAGAAACGGGTTACGGAAAAGAAAAGTATTTGACGTAAAAACTCATACACTGGATTAGAGAGAGAGAGAGAGAGAGAGAGAGAGAGAGAGAGAGAGAGAGAGAGAGAGAGTTGTGATTAACTTGTTGTTAAATCGTCTCAGAACGATATACGACTCTTGTGATGGAGAGATAAATTTTTCTGTGCGCAGCTTAAAGTTTATATATACGTTCCGCCTCGGCAGTCGTAACAGTAGTAGTAATCTTCGTGGTAGCAGAAGCAGCGGTACTTATATCAACAGTACATGTTAACGGACGCTTCGTTCCAATCTCTGACGACACTTCCTCTCCACCTCGAGTCTCCAACTCGATTCTCCACTGTCTCTCTCTTCCGTCTGCTTCTTCCGTCTGCAAGGATATGTAGAGAATAATTCGTCTTGCACGGGCCAAATTCTCTCTACTTCCTCTACAAGAATTATCTTTAGTCTCTGGTATATGAACGATGATCAACAAAAAAGAAACAAGAAAAAAAAAACAGAAAATACTTCGTGTAATTTCGTTAACGGAGAGGGATGGCTTGTTCGACGTTTCCGTTCTCAGTGGTAGTAATAATAGTAGCAGTAGTAGTCGTAGATGTTGGAGGAGTAATTCGCATCTTCCAATCTCTGAGGTTACTTTCGTACTTCTTCGAGCCTTCAATTCAACTCTACTCAATATCAATTACCTATTTTTCTATATATTTGCTACCAAACACACACACACACACACACACACACACACACACACACACACACACACACACACACACACACACACACACATATATATATTTATATATATATATATATATATATATATATATATATATATATATATATATATATATGCAAATATATTGATATAATAGAAAAGAACCGTTAGATTGATGATCCGAAGTTCTTTAGTATTTTTGTTTTTATTTTTTAAAAACAGTGCTCCTTACAAAAGTAGAACTTAGATTATAATTATTTTTTAATCTGATTCCATCGCGACACAAAAGTTACTGTTTCGAAACAGGTCAGCAGTATTTAAGTTAAATTCTAATATTATAACTTGACCACTGGGTGGCGGTTTCATACTCAAGACTTGTTTTGGAATAACTATAGTGTGGAATGTTTTACTTATTCGTCAAATTAAAAATAATAATAATAATAATAATAATATATATATATATATATATATATATATATATATATATATATATATATATATATATATATATCAAGTATGTGGTGCAGTTCAATTTACATTACAATGAAAAATTCATACAGAAAACAGATATAGAGGTTAATGATATCAACATATAAATAAAAATCTCTTACAAGTAACAATAACACATTTCTAAGAACAAATTTCGGATTATAAACTACTCTTTCGATGTCCTGTTATTACCTGGAATTATAAAACAACAAATATTTTTCTCACCTGAAGATATCTGTAGGAACAGATGAAAGCTCGTAAATATATAAAAAAAGACCTTATTCAACTGGAATTTATAAACAGGGATCATAACATTTACAGGTTTGGGGTTAATGTATTTTAGTAAATTTTTTTGCGAGGATGTATTCGCGCCATTTATATCGTTAACTTCTATATCTGTTTTCTGTATGAATGATTCATTGTAATATATATATATATATATATATATATATATATATATATATATATATATATATATGTATCTATATATATGTATGTATATATATAGTGAGAGAGAGAGAGTTAGAGGTAATGAGATACAGATAGATAGATAGATAGATAGATAGATAGATAGATAGATAGATAGATAGATAGATATAGAGAGAGGAGACATGACATTGAGATAGATATATATAGATAGAGATAGATAGATACAGATCCGGTCCAGGGCTATAATAATATCATATCCAGTGCAGACCAAACTCACTAATAATAATTGACGAACCTAATTTACTCACTATCTTTTTTGGCTTAGCTTCGTAGTAAATTATACTCTTGGAACAATTGTAAATATGGCCGCCAGTTTATCATTGTCGATGCCTTTACAGATCAGGGCGTTTTTTCTTTTTCGCATGTTCCTGGCTACTTCGAGTTTATTTGTGTCAGACGCTAAGAATATTAGTTTCCAACGCATGCGCAGACCTCCTCGCGTTAAACGCAATCCTCGTGTCCATATGTACACATGACTAAATCTTTTATATCAACAGATTACACATATTTACATACAATCTATATTCGCAAGTTCACTCTTCTAAGACGACGCTCTTAGTGGAGACAGACAAAGTTGTTCTTTATCGCAGGTGTCCGTCTCTTTATCCCCGAATCGAGATTGTTTACTTACGACTTTGTAATTTGTCATAAGGATTCGTCTTGAAATAAAGCCGGTTGTCCGCATCTCCTGCTTGTTCAAATGGACATCGATTAAAACAAACACGGTTCGCTATCCGACTGGCTTTCCCGTGA
Organism: Acanthosepion esculentum; assembly: GCA_964036315.1. NCBI lineage: Eukaryota > Metazoa > Mollusca > Cephalopoda > Sepiida > Sepiidae > Acanthosepion > Acanthosepion esculentum. The sequence goes on from OZ038509.1 coordinate 80,562,583, forward strand.
CAGGTCTATACGCAAAGATTCACATTGGCTTTACGTTCAAAAGCAGATCATAGTGAATTTCAAGCATCAGATATTAAACAATGCCATCGTGTAATGGTGTGAAACATTAAGTACATATCAATGGGATCCTTAGTGTTGGGTAATAATTATTGCGTGAAGGGACAGCTCAACACCACCGACTCAACACCGCCGACTCAACACCGCCGACTGAGCGCCGAGACAACTCAAGACCGAGACAACTCAACACCAGTAAAACATAACATTTTTTTAAAACGTATGTTTTAATGTAAAATGTGGACCAGTTTTTTTTTTGTTTTTAATTATTTTTTTATAAAGTAAATCGTGAAGAAATTTAATTTTTAAGAAATAAATCATTTTTTATTGAATTATTTTACATACCTCAATTTACTTTATTAAAAAATAAATTTCTTTAAGATTCACTTTGTTAAAAATAATTTTTAAACAAAAAAACTGGTTCATATTTTGTATAAAGCCTTTTCAAATGCTTTATTTGAAGAAAAATATTCACTAATTAAGGTTTTAATTCTTAATAAATTACTTTTATTCGGTTATAAAATCGTTATGTTTCTCTGGTGCTCCTAAAGTGGGACGTACTGCCCCCCCCCCACCCTCGAGGGTGATTTTTGAGGGTCTATATCCCTCCTCTTTCTACAAGCCTAGAAGAAGCAAAGAATCATTGAGAGGAATCGTAGATTTATAAATGTTCAACATAAATTGCGATGAGGAAATTATTTAGCATGACATACGGAACTTAATACGTAACATACACACACAAACATATACAGGGTGTTCATAAAGTTCGTGTGCACTTTAAAAAATTCATAACTTTATTTGTATTTGCGATAGAAATAATTTGTAAAAAGGATTAGAAAGAAGTAAATCTATATTTTTTAAGGCTTTATTGAAATTTTATTTAAGTTTCCACATGTCCTCCATTATTAGCAATACAAAGGGTAATACGATTTTGCAGTTCACGGAAAACATTTGCCAACTGATTTACAGTAATGCCTGAAATCACATTAGTTATTTTAGCTATACTTAAAACTAGGTACATTAAACTTTATAACATTTTTTACAGATTATTTCTATCGCAAATACAAATAAAGTTATAAATTTTTTAATGTGCACACAAACTTTATGGACACCCTGTATATACGTCAACAATAGCAGGAAGTAGAAAATGAAACATCAATGTAAATAAAAGAATTCTCACAGACATGAAAAACCTTGAAAACAAAAAATAAAATAAAATTTCAATAAAACCTTAAAAAATATAGATTTACTTCTTTCTAATCCTTTTTACAAATTATTTCTATCGCAAATACAAATAAAGTTATAATTTTTTTAAAGTGCACACGAACTTTATGGACAGCCTGTATGTGTTATATCTAGTCTGTAGGTAGAGAGTCTGAAGATTTCAGAATTGATCGAAATTTGTCGTAACTCCAAGTAATTGTCCGATTATGATTCTTTGAAATGAATCAAAACTCCTACATGTTTAACTCTTTCTAATTAGCTTATCAGTTCTGGTTAGTCTTCTTTTTTTCCTGCCTCGTTTTGAAATCTCACGGAAATAAATGTCATAAGCAAGAATCAAGTTTAACTTGATACTCTTTTAAATAAAAAAAACAAAACAATATCAAGTTGATTTGGGGACCCTACAACACAGTATTCAATCGAAACACGCGTTTTTTTTCTGACTACCCGACAGCGAATCGCGCTGACAAAAAGAAATGCCCCAACAAATCTTTTACGCTAAATATGTTCCCAAATATTAACATAATTTCAAACTTCAAAATGGAAGAAAATTATTCTCATGAAAATGTTTAAAACGTACTCAATTCTTTTCATGCGCGTGAGAATTCGGTGATCAGGGTTCGAAATCCACTTGAGTGCAAAAGGGGAGAAAAAGAAATAATCTTCAAACACAGCTCTACAAATTAAAATAATTATACTACTGAACATAAAATTGATCTTTGTTTACTTTTGATCGAAAAGAGACTAGTTATAAAGTTCCTCGCAAACAAAGTCCATACGAATTTTGTTTTTCTTTTTTTACAACACAAATGAATAGTGTTAGTATATGATGGAAGGCCTGTTTGAAATTATCACTGGGAAATCCACAATATATGTCATGTTATGTATGCGTGCTGTAAATTTAGCAGAGGCAGGCTGCTCAGTTAAGAATCAGCGCAAATAGGGCTACGCGTTGTTTGCTTGTCGCTTGGGTAGTTTGGTAATGTAAACAGTGCAAACTGGTTTATGGGAATACTTTAAAAGCGAGAAATAATTTACACAAAGGAATTTTAGTTCTCAATGAGTTTATTTTAGGATGCAAACATTTGAGTAATTAGTATTGTTTACATAATACATTTTCTCTCTCTCACTCTCTCTCTCTCTCTCTCTCTCTCTCTCTATATATATATATATATATATATATATATATATATATATATTGCAGTTTCTTCATATCTATCTTAGCATTTTCCCACACTTTCTCATTATCGCCCTCTCTCTCTGTCTATTTCAGTTTCTTCATATAGATGTATCAATTTTGACACATTTTCTCTATACCATTTTTCTCTCCCTATCTATCTATCTATCTATCTATCTATCTATCTATCTATTAGGACAGATTTTTCCTCTCCCCTTTTTCTTTCTATCTATCTATCTATCTATCTATCTATTTTGACACATTTTTCCCTCTCCCTTTTTCTCTATCTATCTATCTATCTATCTATCTATCTATCTATCTATCTATCTATCTATCTATCTATCTGTAATATCTCTTTATATTTATCTATCTGTTCAAAATTCTATCTATCTATCTAACGGGTTGGTGCATAATTATCAGGCGTTTTTGTAAGCGTATTATTTGTTAATAAAAATTGCTGTTTTGTTTACTTTTTTTCATAAAAATATTTTATTTTCAGATTATAAAAATGCATGTCGATAATCATACGCTCTGGAATAATCATCTATCTATCTATCTCAGGCTGTTAACTATCTATCTATCTATCTATCTATCTATCTATCTAAGTCTGTTTAATGTGTCCGTCTGTCTGTCTATCTATCTATCTCAGTCTGATAACTGTCTGCCTGTCTGTCTGTCTACCTATATATCTAAGTCTGTTAACTGTCTGTCGGTCTATATATCTATCTAGCTCAGTCTGTTAAATGTCTGTCTGTCTGTCTATCTGTCTATCTATCTCAGACTGTTAACTATCTATCTATCTATCTATCTATCTATCTATCTATCTATCTATCTCAGACTGGTATCTATCTATCTATCTATCTATCTATCTATCTATCTATCTATCTATCTATCTATCTATCTCAGACTGGTATCTATCTATCTATCTATCTATCTATCTATCTATCTATCTATCTATCTATCTATCTATCTATCTATCTCAGACTGGTATCTATCTATCTATCTATCTATCTATCTATCTATCTATCCATCTATCTATCTATCTATCTATCTATCTATCTATCTATCTATCTATCTATCTCAGACTGGTATCTATCTATCTATCTATCTATCTATCTATCTATCTATCTATCTATCTATCTATCTATCTATCTATCTCAGACTGGTATCTATCTGTCTATCTATCTATCTATCTATCTATCTATCTGTCTATCTATCTATCTATCTATCTATCTATCTATCTATCTCAGACTGGTATCTATCTATCTATCTATCTATCTATCTATCTATCTATCTATCTATCTATCTCAGACTGGTATCTATCTATCTATCTATCTATCTATCTATCTATCTCAGACTGGTATCTATCTATCTATCTATCTATCTATCTATCTATCTATCTATCTATCTATCTATCTATCTATCTCAGACTGGTATCTATCTATCTATCTATCTATCTATCTATCTATCTATCTATCTATCTATCTATCTATCTATCTCAGACTGGTATCTATCTATCTATCTATCTATCTATCTATCTATCTATCTATCTATCTATCTATCTTCAGCCTTTTCGCATGTGTCTATTACTCTGTATACCTTAACTATTTATTTTGCAGTTCACGAATATTTTTCTATGACAATTTCTCAGACATTCAGGCCGATAAATGTTATTAATACTGTTTATTATAAAACTGAGCATTTACTTAAATATATATATATATATATATATATATATATATATATATATATATATATAAAGATATATAGTTTTAAGGTGTGCTATATATATGGGGTAAAGTCCTCAATATCAGAGATAGAGCGTATGTAAATATAAAGTGAACATTAAAGTCAACACTCAGAGGGGACAGGCTGATTCATGCGAGACGCAATCGTCAGGCCGCATTTACGTAAAATGTACGATTGGTTGAAGAGGGATGTATTCGTGTGTTGAATAAGTAAATTGTAATGTGTGAATGGGTCGCGAATTAGATTTGCTACGTTTAGGATAGTCAATGACTATGAGCAACGCCACACAGCCTGACGATGGCGTCTAGCATGAAACAGCCTGTCACCTCTGATTGTTGACTTCAATGTTCACTTATATATATATATATATATATATATATATATATATATATATATATATATATAGGGAGAGAGAGATAGAGAGAGATATATATAGATAGATAGTTAGATAGATAATATAAGTGGTCAATATATATATATATATATATATATATATATATATATATATATATATATATATATATATATCCAAGAGGATAGATTCCAGGTAGAGCTCAATGTCCAGGACAGAGCAAGAAATCGGAAAATATCTTTTTGAATTTTTAGGTCTGATCAATTGGATCGTGATTTTAATTATAACCATGGAATATTAGTGTTCCAGCCTTTTATATTATATTCTTGGTCTGTCCTGGACATTTAGCTTTACCTGGATTCTATAAATATATATATATATATATATATATATATATGTATATATATGAAAATTTCTCAGAGATAACCTGTAGATAAGACAATCTTTATAAATATAAATGCCAATAAGAAAACAGTAATTGCCAACGCGTTTCGTCCAATGTGGACTTTCTCAAAGCAAAAAACGAAATGAATTTAATTAAACAAGGAAATTAATAAAAACAAAAGACAGAGTGTTCTTAGCAACTGGAATGTAGGAAACGCTATTTTCATATTGTTAACTGAAAATAAAGTCAGTTAATATCACGCGTGGAGAATATTTCATTAATCTGTGTCGATGGATTCAACCATTTCCTTTTGATTTTATGATATTGTTGTGTACCTTTCTTTGTGAGAGCAGTAATTTTGTTAAGAAAGGTGAAATAGGGAAAAAGCCTGGGCGTAGATTTAATATTAACACAATATATATATATATATATATATATATATATATATATATATATATATATATATATATATATATATATATATATATATACAGTAACTCATCTTTACCCCCACTTAAAATTAATCCTAATATATTACGGAAACTACTATTAGCTTGTACTACTGAAGTCCCTTTCTTAGATCATAATAATAATATATATATACAATGTGATGGTGTCTCTATGGGTTCAGTACTGGGTCCGACATTTAGCAATTTCTATATGTCGAACCTGGAAAATAAGATATTTACACACTTTAAAAAACCATCCATCTATGTAAGATACGTTGATGATATTCTTATGTCAGTTGAAAATACAGATGAAATACTTCAACTACAAAAATGTTTCCAAAATAATTCTGTCCTCAAATTCACGTATGAACTCAATACTAATAATAAAATTCCTTTCCTTGACATATTGATAAACACAAATAATAACAAATTTACTATTTCGCCATATAAAAAACCTACTAGCATAAATTCATGTACACTTAACTACAAGAGCGAATGCCCATATTACTACAAAATAGCAATTATAAAAAATCTAATACACCCTGCAGAAACTAATTCATCCACAAAACAGATTTTTTAAAGTGAACTAAAGAATATAAAACAAACACTTGTTAATAATAGTTTTCCAAACTATATAATTGATGAACAAATAAGATGCTTTCTTAGAAATCTCAATACTAAGCAAATAGTACATAATACTGCTTCTACTAATCTCAAACATATTAATCTCCTATATCGTAATCAAATGCATACTAATTATAAACAAGATGAAAATATACTAAAAAAATTAGTAAATACTAACATATCTACAACAGATCCTAGCAAAAAAATTAAGTTAATTATATACTACACTAAATCTAAAATATCCAACTCAATTATTCGCAATGATTCTTCTCCCCCGGTTAGAGATTTGAACAAAACCAACATAGTTTACAAATTCAGGTGCCCTTTGGCAGATTGTATCTCCAACGAACTAAACAATATCTATGTTGGTTACACCACAAACTCGCTTTCACGACACTTGACACTACATTTGAATGATAACTCTAACATTTTAGGCATTTAAAACAACATGCCTGGCCGCATACACAATTCCGGAAAATCCTCGTCGAAAACACAACTATACTTAAACATGAAAACAATAAACAAAAACTAAAAATTCTTGAAGCTATATACATAAAACAGTTGAAACCTAACCTGAACAAAATAAACTATGAAATCTCTAAAAATATCCTTAAACGCCTATAATTAGTAACAGAAGTCATTGGTTCATACCAACGGCTTTCCATACTCAATACTCATCGGATTCACTCTCGCGTGGTCATGTGTGACGTCATGAGCTGTTGTGCGATTTTCGCTTTCAGCGTTTTATATGCACGTATTTATCGTTGCTTGGAAATCATCCATGTAAACAAACAAGACTGTCATCAATTTCTCGTTCGTGTATTGCTTAAATATATTGTGTAATTGTCATCTTTGATAATGGCTTATATAAGCCGAAAGCTTAGATTGGATTAAAAAAAAGTATGTATCAATATTGTGATTTTCTTTCATTGTTTAATGATAATGTTATTAAGATTATCAGACTATATGAAAAAAACTTACATAAAATATATAGACAACACTTATCTATATTATTTAATGAAACATGTATTAATGAAAAAATGCTGCCTAAATACACACAATATATATATATATATATATATATATATATATATATATATATATATATATATATATGCACATTTCCTTAAAAACGACTGACAAGGTGCTTTTATTTAGTTTTTTTAGATATTATATCAAATAGAGCAAATATTACTTACGAATTCAAATGCCCATGAAGGAATTGTATTCCTCAAGAATCAACTTTCGTAAATAATTATATAGGCCACACTACAAAGTGTTTAACACGCAGACTAACTCTACACCTTTCTGACAATAGCTCAATTAGATCTCATTTAAATATTCAAGGAGACCTACCGGACACTATTCGGAACATACTTGTCGACAACACTAATATAATAGCATCATCCACATGCAAAAAAGGCTAAAAATAAGGGTAGCCATATTAATAAAAGCAAACCAACCAACACTTAATAATATTAACTTTGAACATGGACATAATATCTTGACCGTGTTTTGAAACAAAAGAATGAAACATTTTATAAAACATACACATAACAAACTATTTCTAATTCTAACAGTTAAAATATAATCCTTGAAAATGGCTAAATGTATAGCCGAAAGCGCTCGGATAAAAAGAACATTCGGATAGTTTTTATATAATTTATCATCTGAAAAGAAAAACATTATTAGATCGCACGAGAAATTATATAAAAAAACTAAATAAAAGCACCTTGTCTGTCGTTTTTAATGAAATGTGCATGAAAGAAGGTTTGCTGCCTAAATACACAATATATATATATATATATATATATATATATATATATATATATATATATATATATATATAAATCTTTAAATACATAAATATATTGTTAAAATGGATAAACTTACAGGGATATATATATATATATATATATATATATATATATATATATATATATATCACAATCTTATCCTTTGTTTCTTTTTTGTTATTGTTTTTATCTACTTTTTATCTCGTCTGGGTCAGATTTTGATTTTCCTACTCTACAATTTATTTTCCCGCTCTCTCACCTTCAGTGAGTGAACGTTTGCATTTTGCCTATCGGTAGAACACAGCGGCCGCTCTTATTTTGCTGTGGGGTGGATGGGTCCTACTGACATATATTTTTAATATTTTTTTGTAATTTCGTTATTGGGATCATCCCTGCTCCTTTCATTTCATGACACATAATTTTTATATTTTTGTCAAAAAATGAGAAAAACAATAAAAAATATAAATTTAGATATCCACAATTTTTTTATATCATTGGCTTTTAGTAGGTTCCCCTGTGAGTATGTGGTATTTTTGTAAAATGTAAGTTTGTCATAAGAAGGATGTATTGTGTTGAATAAATAAATTGTAATGAAAAAATGGGTCGCGAAATACATTAGGCTTAGGAAAGTCAATGTCTACAAGCAACTCCCCACTTCCCCTTCGGCCTTGTGCCAAAGTTGTATATAAAAATCCAATAAATAACAATCTTATCCTTGTATTCACCCCGGTCTGTTTTGCCGCTTTAGCCCACAGGATTCACTTTTTTTCCTGGTGTTTCAACGTTCTAGTTCTGATCACAACAGGCCTATTTGTGTCTGCTCGTAACAATTGTAAACGTGTCTTGAAAGAGGCTACGTGTTTGCTGATAAAATGAGACGCATATAACTTATAACAAGTTTGGCTCTCATGACTACAGGCGGTTCTGTAATAATGTCTGAAATAAGAGTAAGCCTTCTATCCCTTCTCTCTTCATTGAATTTGAGGCGTTATCATCATCTGCTGATAAAGCAGAAAGTTTTGTTTGTAAATTCTCTTCCAATTCTACTCTTGACTCAGTGGATTATTTTATTGACTTTCCACTTAGAACTGAGTCCTTATTGAATGATATACATATAACGCTGTCTATGGATTCTGCTATCATCTCTCAATTGGATCCCTCTCAAAACATGCAGACTAGATGGTGCATCCCTGCAATAGTCCTTAAGAAATGTGCTTTTGAACTGGCTCCTGTTCTCTCTAAACTCTACAATCAATTCCTTCCTGCTAAAACTTATCTCTGCAAACGTCTATCGCAGGTGAGAGAGCACTCTTCTTGTTTCATACCCGCTTGTTCTGCTGCTATGTCCCCCAGAAATCACTTGGTTCAGCATGATCGGAACAGAAACCTCTTAGTGACTGCTCGTATCAAATGCAAATGTGTCCTCAAATATAAATAGAAGCTATGTAGTGTCTCGTTCTATCAAGTTTGGCTCTCGTGACTACAGGCAGCTCTCTGTAATAGCGTCTGAAATAAGAGTAAGTCGATCTCTCTTGTCATCACTCAGTTTGGGGTGTTAATATCTTCTGCTGATAAAGCAGAATGTTTCGTTCGTAAATTCTCTACAAATTGTTCTCTTGACTCAGCTGGAGTACCTTTGCCTGGATTTCCACTTAGAAATGAGCCTCTATTGCAGTGATAGGCATATAATCCTGTTCATGATTTTCGTTATCTTCGCTAAATTAGATCCCCTCACTTGATGGGATGCCTGCAATGATCCTTAAGAAATGTGCTCCTGAACTGGCTCCTGTCCTCTCTAAACTCTACACTCCTTGCTGCTTCCTGCTTTCCTGCTTGTTGGAAAACCTCTTCTATAGTTCATGTTTGTAATAACTCAGTCGGCTTTTACTCTATTTGGTAATGTCTTAGAGGCTCTAATCAACTCTAAATTGGATAAGCATTTCACTTCGCAGGGACTTCCTTCACATAAGCAATATGGCTTTCGCTTCTCTAGGTCAACTGCTGATTTATTAACGGTTATTGCTGAAAAAGATAGGAATAGTAAAACTTGGATATCTTGAATGCATTTGACAGGGCTTGGCATATGGTCTTCTCCACAAGTTGAAAGTTTATAATATTTCTGGACGAATATTTCATTCGGTGTTTCTTATCAAATCTACGTTCATGCAGCTCACCCTCATGTCTCTATTCTTGGACCTACTTTGTTTCTAATTTTCATCAACGACTTTCCTGATGTTATCAGTTTCTAAGTTCTGTTTGCTGATGTGTTAATGATTATTACTGAAAGAGTCTATCAAGAGTTAGATAAGAATGTTCAAGAACGGGATAGATATCTCGAAAGCATTTGACAGGCTTTCGTATATTGGTTTTCTTCATATGTTGAAAGTTTATGGTATTTCTGGATGAATTTTTGAACTGATTCAATCATTCTTGTTAACTCGCGAAATGAATGTTGTCTTGAACGGCCACTCGTCTAGATCTTTTTGCATTGATGAAGGCGTTCTCCCAGGGCTCTCTCCTTGGACATACGTTGTTAACAATTTCACAATTTTCATCAACGACATTTCTGATGTCATTGGTTCTCAAATTGATGCCTTTCTGTCTTAATAGTAAGTCTGAGGCCAAATTGGCAGCTAATCTAAAAAATGATCCACATTCTATTGTTATCTTGGGCAAAGAATGGCATTTTGATTTTAACGCCCCAAAACGAAACTACTCTCTTTTAATCGTCTGAGAGAACCCTTTTTGCCTTCCATCAGCTCAGCTGATGCTCATCTCCAGAAGAGTGACTCTTCTCAGGTTAACTTTCTTGGTGGATATGAAGTGGAAAGATCATATTGAATCCACTGCCATGTCCGTTGCTAAGAAAGTTTGTTCGATTTGTCGTAATACACAATTTTTATCACCAGAATCTAGCTTACATATCTATAGGTCTACCATTCGTCATTGCTTTGAATATTGTTGGCATATCTCGCCTGATGTTCCTGCTTTATAGTTAGGGATTCTTGGTAAAATCCAAAGAAGAATCTGCAATTTTACTGACCCTGACCTGGCATCTCGGCTTCAGTCACTTTCCCATCGTCGTAACGTAGTTTCCCTGAACCTTTTCTATAAATACTTTCAGGGTAAGTGTTCTGATGAACTTGCCTCTGCGGTATAGAAATTCTAAGGTATTATGGTGGCTGTTGCAAGAATGGTAAGATTATTGGGGGGCCCTAGAAGGTTATATTTCAAATTATTCTAGAGGCTATTGCGTACACATAAATGTGGATCCGAATTCAGTTATTTGAAGATAATTTATAGTGTTATTAACTTTTTATACATTATTTATTACTTAATTATTTTATTGCTAGTTCTTATTGCAACGTCTTACTTGTATATATATGTTCATTCGTAGTTTGTTAATTTGTTTATTACTTAATCTGTTTACTCATTTATTGATTTAGATTTTTGTTTATTTTATTTTACTTATTTATTTTGTTTTTATTTTATTTTTTCGGCATCATATTTAGCTTTCGATTTTTAAGTAACATGGTAAACACTTGTTTTCTTTTCTGCATCTTGCGATTAGCCGGGTTTCAATCCTAGCTAGGGACAACCGGACCTCTAGCCACACTGATGAGCTGTGATACAGCAGAGCAATCTGTCTGTGGAT
>OZ038509.1:80576547-80641547 GCA_964036315.1 Acanthosepion esculentum
GACCAACTTATATTCTAATAATATTCCAACAACATTATGATAAAATATATTAAAAGTTAATCATAATTTAAGAAAAGAACAACGGTCAGTAAGCAATTAAAGGTGCTTTATCAACAAAAGTAGATTCTAGTTTGTATCTATGATACACTCCAAGACACTAAAGCATACATACAAATACCCATACAATGACACACCAACATATATATATAAATATCTAATCATATATAAATACCCATATCGACACATCCAGATAAACAATACACAAACAGTCGAGCGCAACCATATAAACACCCACACATACATATAAATATACACCCATATACATACACATATACACAAACATATACATATTTAAACATACATATATATACATATATATGCATACATAAACCTATACATACACATAGAAACATACATACTACATATACATACATATATGCACACTCACACATACATATACATACATATGCAATATGCATACACATATCTACACACACACAAGTACACATAAATATCTCTATATACCCATACATATACTCACACATTTAGTGGTAGACACTTACCAGAATTTACACCCTTACTCATACACATAAACAGGTTAACCTATGATAGATGCCAATATACACAACCATATACCTTCATAAAAAAAAAGAAAAAAAACCCCACATATATATACCCCTATATACACATATACATATCCTACAGTAGAAATAACTCTACATAACATACAAATATATACATCTAAATACAGACACGTATGATACTTTGTAAGTACCCAGTACACATTCATATCGATAAGGCAACTATCATGCTAAAAAGGTAATAGTCTATTAAGTTTAATTTATCATTATCATAGAAAGTATATGATTTCTATACTAAGTTAAATTTAAAACGATGCTTACAGTTAACTGTTAGTTCATATCTTTGATTTAAAAGATCAGTCTTATTTTTAAATCTAATTATTTCAAGTTTCTCGTTAAGGCATATAGTGAGTTACATGTCCGGGCCTTTCTAATTAATTTCCATTTAACCTTAGGTGTTTTATTTTTCTCTTTTAGACTCCAAAAGTATTTGGATAATGAAGTCATATATTTATAGTTACTATTATTAAAAGATTGCAGATGACCCCGCCAGCGTTCCTTGAATGGTCTCATGGTGCAACCTATGTAGAATTTCTTAATATTTGGATTTTCTAGTGTTGATATAGTACTGAGATAAACTACAGAGCTAGTTAAACAATTATTATTTAGTGGACAATTATTGGGATTCCTGCAGTTACATGATTTATTATTTGTGTCATTTTGCTTAATGTTGCTTTGTGCAACTTTGTGGGTTGTCAGGCTCTCCGAATTTATATACTTGCTGAATATACTATTGTTATGTTTTTTAGTTATTTTTTCTAGGTTATCAGCACAACTATAGCTTAACTTAAGAGTATTAGAGTTAAATATTTTACTGAGTGAGTTGGTTCCAGATTTGGGGAAATGTTTTTTAATGAGGTTTAGAAACAGGTGCCCCAATTTAGTTTTAACCATAATGTTAAAAGGGGGAGTATACCATATGATTTTTCTAGATCTCTTTCTACCATTATTGTTGCTATTTATAGGGCTTTTATATTGAATATTAATATTTTTATATCCACTATTTTTAAGTGCGGAATTGTAAAGGTCTCTATGCTTATTAAAAATATCACTGTTTGAAGAGTTGTTACTGATCCTACATTCAATGTTTGATGATTGCAGGGGGGTGGTTAGAATTTGGATGAACGTATATTTGATTGGAATTAACTTTTACATATGGTTGGTATGTGTTGCTAGTGAGGTCTAGGGTGACGTCTAGGAAGTCTACTTGTTTAACATTAGTGGAAACTATTACTCTGAGACCTAGATCCTTAAATACCTTATGTATCATTTTTCTAATACGATCTACTTTAATTTTAGTGGAATTCCTAACTACTAATAACCCGTCGTCCCTATATAATCCTACACTATCAGAATCTAGGCAATCAAAAGCACTTAAATTATACAAAAGAAATAATCCAACAAGATCAGAAGCTTCAGCAGAATCCAGAGAACCCATTGAAATGTCAAATTTTTCGTTACAGGACTTTTTGGTCCACTGTTCATCTTTGTAGATTAGAACCGAATTTCGGCACTCCATGATGGTATTCACTTCTCTTTCAGAAATGTTGGAGTATTCCCGAGCGAAATCCAGGGCACAAGTGAACAGATTTTTGGATATAGATGGATAATAGTCTGTAATGTCAAACTGTATGAAGGTACATTTATCCTTAAATCCGATGTTGGTAAACCAGTTGATGACATCCGCAGTGTTAATCCATTGTAGTAGTCCGAGGGTTTTCTTTATGGAGTGGTTGGTTCTTTCTAAGATGTTCTTACTAATCCTGCCGATTTCCGGTCTAGTTGGGTTTATAATCCTAGTTGATGGCTTAGATCTGAAATCGGGTTTGTGATCTTTTAATAAATATAGGCTTCTTTAGATTTTGCTTATATATATATATATATATATTATGAAATGGATTAAGTCCGAACCTGTAACCCTTTCTAAACAGTAATTCAGACTTGACTAACTTGATATTTCTCTGTGAATGAATGCTTAACAGTATGTCAGGTCAACAGACGGTTCCCATAATGGTTAGAGGTTCGATTCCTGTCAGAACATGCATATTTTCTAAGAAATTTCTCTGATATTCAGGCCGAGTAAATGTGATTAATGCTGTTTAATTAATAACGGAGCATTTACTTAAATTTTATCTATAAATATAAAGTATAAACAGAAAATATATATATATATATATATATATATATATATATATATATATATATATATATAGATGTTGCAAAATAAAATCCTTATATTTACTTTGATAAAAACAGTCAGAGGACGAAACACAACGGCAAAGAAAAGCTTTCCCTTTCTTTTTATCTATACTGCCATTTTACATAACATATATTTGTATGTGAATTAATTTGTATCCCCTTAACATGTTCATGATGTTAAAACGATTGTAGCTGATGTGGAAACGCTATGCACACACCAAGTAAACTGACCGTGTTTGCCGGGTGGGGTTGGGTGTCTATACAGCCGAACTGGAAATATCGAAGAATCATCATTCCCTGGGGGAAAAACAACAGAAGAAAATTCAAAGGCTTTCCTGGAAATGCCCGATAGCGTGCGAAACTCTAGGGCTTCAACAAAGGAGCTTAGCGTAAAAAAATCAAACAACAAAAACCAAAACAAATTAGTCCTCGGCTATGCATGGCCAAAGTTTCCCATATCAGAGCACGCACGCACGCACGCACACACACACACACACACACACACACACACACACAGAGACACATATATATATATATATTGTTGGCAAAAAATCAGTATACTCGATGAAAAAATGCCCCAAATTAATATTTATGTTACTATTATGAGGAAAGACCAAAGAATATTCTTCTTATTAAATTATATTTACTTTACTTACACTGTTCGTACTGTTGTCCGCATAAACGTGCTGATTTTTGTAAATATGGATGTCCATAGGTAGCATTATTAAAAAATAAGACCGATGAATTTAGTAAATTTAAAGGAAAAGTATCTAAAATCCAATAAATCATCAGATTACGGAGAATAAATTCCTAAATGTATAAGATTACTGGCTCATTACAAATGTATATGAAAAAGGCGCTCACGTTATATTCACCAACGGTGGAGTAATGGATAAAGGATCGGAGTTAGTTATCGGAGAGCCGAGTTCGAATTACGTGCTAATACCCTTGGGAAAGGTATGAATCCTCTTATTCTACCTCCAGCTATGGATAAATAGTAAGACAGACCTGGTTCTATAGCCTTGGATAGCAACTGGTCTACCGCAGAAAGAAATGGCAAAATTCTTCGAGAAAAAATATGCCTCGTCAGTCACGTATCGAAAGTTACATGATCGCCTAAGCGTGTAACACACATGGCACGTAAGTAACTGAATTTTACACATACGTTCCCCGTAGAAAAAAAATCGAAACATAAGTTTATTAACACTTCCTAAGAACACTAACCGCCTTGTTGAACATGCTTTTCTGTTATATTTTGAACTTAAAAGTAAATAATATTTGTTTTCAAAAAAAAAAATTATTCAATTTTAAATCAGATAGAGTTTCAGAAAAGCATATTAAATTTAGATTATGAGCTTGAAATTAAAAAAGAATAAAAACTTTAAAAAAATTAATTTTAAATCTTGGGTATCGCTTTTCTTCGGAGGTATATGCATACATACATGCATACATATCTGCTTTCGCTGGTTCCTAGGCCTTATGAATTTAAACGTCCTATGAGGCTGGCATCCCGTTCCCACCCCTTCACCGTTGAAACTGTTAGATGTAGACGTCTCTTCTACTCCAATAGATTCATGTCTCGCACATCTCGCATGTGGAAATCCCTTCCTTATTCCTGTTTCCCTGACAAATACAATCTCCAACTATTTAAGTGTAACGTCAATCGACATCTCCAGTTGCCTTGATCTATCCACTTCCATTCTCCACATCCTTTCACCTTTCATTCCTATCTGCTCTCGCTCCAAATCTTCTGTAACCCCCTTGCCTTGATCGATGCACTATCTTTCTCCACATCCTCTACTTTACCACTCCTAACTGATCTTCCTCCAAACCTTCTGTAACACCTAGCGTGCTAGTGGATTTCAGCCTTACTTGGGGTGATAAGCTTTAAAAATATATATATATATATATATAAATATTATAATGTATATATATATATATATATATATATATGAAAATTTCTCAATGATAATATTCTCCACGCGTGACATTAACTGACGTTATTTTCAGTTAACAATATGAAAATAGCGTTTCCTATATTCCCGTTGCTAAGAGCACTCTGTTATTTGTTTTTATTAATTTTCTTTGTTTAATTAAATTCATTTCGTTTCTTGCTTTGAAAAAGTCCACATTGGACGAAACGCGTCAGCAATTACTGTTTTCCTATTGTCATTTATTATATATATATATATATATATATATATATATATATATATATATATATTGATTTAATAAATTACTGAAAAAATCTGTAATGGACAGCTACACATAGTTTTTACCTTATCAGTTGCACCCCAGATGATGACCTCAGAAAGAGATGGAAAGTGCTTGAGAAATAAAAATGATTTTCACAGTAACATTGCATTTTTTAACTTATTTTTTTGTTATATACAGAAAAAAATATTCGGGAATATGAAAGGATTATGATAAAAATAAGCAGACATAATGAAGAAGGACGGAGCGTACAACGGCCGAAACGTTGTAATAAATATAGCGACAAAGATGAGGACAATAGTCCGAATAATGTAAATAGTGTACATAATACCTCATCTCAGAAATATAGACAGATAGTGAAAGGCCGAAACGTTGTAATAAATATGGCGACAAAGATAAGGACAATAGTCCGAATAATGATAATTTTGTACATAATACCTCATCTCAGAAATATAGACAGATACTGTAGAATCCACACGTTTTTCCATTGTATGGGTGTACAAATATTTTATACCATTTTTATTTCCCTAAGCGCTTTCGGCCGCTTATATAGCGATTTTCAAGGCTGTTTTGTTTCTGGTGTTATTATTTTTCCTCGTGTTTTGACTGTTACGTTGTAATTTATTTTTGTGTTGTTTAGAATACGTGTGATTATTCCGGGCTTTCACGTGTTGCATGCTGCTGGAGAGCGCGTCAGTATCTTTCTATTTAAAAATATAATCTTTGAACACTCCAATCCCACTGTTAAATAATGTGAAGCTTATAGTAGGAGAGAAATGTTTGACATACAGGACCTCTCTAATAGGTAGATGTTTCTGCTAATTTGATTTATACAGAATTCTTGTGTTTTCGACCAGAATTTTTCTTATATATATTATTTAAAAGAGAAAACAATTCACTAAGTTGGAAATGATTAGAAAATGCTAGATAATCCGCAGTAAATTTGCGTCCAGGTTCTTACACTGCTTCACCATTCTTCTTGGTAGATCTTCTATTATCACAACATGGGTAATTCATTTACAAAGGTGATGAAAACAAAAAAGAAAAAGAATCTAAATGAGATCAGATAGATTATAGACACAAAACACACGAAAAAATGGAAAAAACAGACAAAATACAATAGAAATGAGAAAAAAGAAAAAAGAAACAATGTACAATAAAAATGAGAAATAGGAAAAAAGAAACAATGTAAAATAGAAATGATAAAAATAAAAATAAAGGAATAAAGAAATACTGTACAACAGGAATGAGAGAAAAGGAAAAAAGAAACAATGTACAATAGAAATGAGAAAAGAAAAAACGTACAATGTACAATAGAAATAAGAAGAGAAAAAAAGAATGTACAATAGAAATGAGAAAAATAAAAAATAAACAACGTACAACAGAAATGCGAAAAGGAAGCAATGTACAATAGAAAAAAGATAAACAAAGGAAAGGAAAAAAGAAGCAATGTACAATAGAAATGAGTAAAAAAGAAACAATGTACAATAGAAATGAGAAAAGAAAAAAGGTAAAATGTACAACAGAAATGAGAAGAGAAACAAGAAAAAAAGTAACAACGTACAACAGAAATGAGAAAAGAAACAATGTACAATAGAAATAAGAAACAGAAACAAAAGGAAAAGAAACAATGTACAATGAAAAAAGAAACAATCTAAAAAATGAGAAAAGGAAAAAATAAAAAAGAAAGAAAAATTTGTAAAATAGGAATGAGAAAAAAATGAAAAATGAAACAATGTACAAAAGAAATGGGAAGAAGAAGCAAGGTACAACAGAAAAAAAGAAAAAGAAAAAAGGAAAAAAGAAACAATGTAAAATAGAAATGAGGAAAGAAAAAAGGAAAAAAGAAACAATGTAAAATAGAAATGAAAAAAGGAAAATGAAACAATGTACAATAGAAATGAGAAAAAGTAAAAAGAAACAATGTATAATGGAAATGAGAAAAGAAAAAAGAATGTAAAAGAGAAATCAGAAATGAAAATCGACAAAAATACAATGTACAAAGAAATGAGAAAAAGTAAAAAGAAACAATGTACAATAGAAAAGAGAAACGAGAAAAAAGGAAAAAGATACAATGTAAAATAGAAATCAGAAATGAAATTGAAAAAAGAAACAATGTACAATAGAAATGAGAAAAATTAAAAACAAACAATGTATAATGGAAATGAGAAATGAAAGAAGGAAAAAGAAACAATATACAATCGAAATGAGAAAAGAAAAAAGGGAAAAAGAAACAATGCAAAATAGAAATCAGAAATGAAAATGGAAAAAGAAACAATGTACAATAGAAATGAGGAAAAGTAAAAAGAAACAATGTAAAATAGAAATGAGAAAGGAAAAAAGAAACAATGTAAAATAGAAGTCTGAAATGAAAATTGAAAAAGAAACAATTTACAATAGAAATGAGAAAAAGTAAAAAGAAAAAATGTACAATAGAAATCAGAAAAGAAAAAAGAAACAATGTAAAATAGAAATCAGAAATGAAAATGGAAAAAGAAGCAATGTACAATAGAAATGAGGAAAAGTAAAAAGAAACAATATACAATAGAAATGAGAAAGGAAAAAAGGAAAAAAGAAACAATGCAAAATAGAAATCAGAAATGAAAATGGAAAAAGAAACAATGTACAATAGAAATGAGAAAAAGTAAAAAGAAACAATGTACAATAGAAATGAGAAAAGAAAAAAAGAAACAATGCAAAATAGAAATCTGAAATGAAAATTTAAACAATGTACAATAGAAATGAAAAAATAAAAAGAAACAATGTACAATAAAATTGAGAAAAGAAAGAAGAAAAAAAGAAACAATGTAAAATAGAAATCAGAAATGAATATGGAAAAAGAAACAATCTACAATAGAAATGAGAAAAGAAAATAGGAAGAAAGATAAAATGTACAATAGAATTGAGAAAAAGAAAAAAGGAATAAGAAGCAATGGAAAATAGATATGACAATAGAAAAAAGCAAAAGAAAGTGTACAATAGAATTGAGAAAAAAAGAAAAAAAATAGACACTGTAAAAAAGGAATGAAAGTAAAATGAAAGAAAAGATAAAATATGGAACGATAACTTTCTTGATGATATTTCTCTTAAAATCAAACGTTTTAAACATTCCTCGAAAATTGTTTTTTTTGTTGGAAACAAGTAATATTTTATTTTTCTAAAATATAAAGCTACAATGTGTTAACAGTAGCTTAAAACTTAGTATCCACCAAAACTCAATTAATAAAATAGTTTTATAAAATTCTATTCGCATCATAACAACAAAATAAATCATTGGATTCTACCTAAGAGCACTCAGAATTTGCAGCCATCAATATTTACATGATGAGGAAAAATACATTGAAAATACTTTTAAACTACTCCAATAGCATAATTAGGAGATAGTTAGGATTCTTGGCAGATCTTCTGTTATCACAACGTGGGATATTTAATAAAGAAAGGATGATGGAACGAAAGGAAAAAGAATCTAAATGAAATCAGATATATAACCAAAACACACATATATATATACGAGGGTCATTCAATAAATAAGGTGAATTTTTCGGTATAAGGACTTCTAATACAGATAGAAGCTTACTTTTTTTAATTTTTCAACGTAGTCTCCCAGCACTGTCACACACTTTTCCCATCTGTGCACAAGCTTCCGTATTCCCTCAGCGTAAAAATCTTTGGACTGATGTCTCAGCCAGTCACTCACAACACTTTTGACTTCATCGTCATTTTTAAACTTCGTGCCTCTCGTGAACGCTTTCAAGGGACCAAACAGGTGAAAGTCTGAAGGGGCAAGGTCTGGGCTGTAAGGGGGATGAGGGAGCAGTTCCCAGCCCACCTCGTTGATGGTCTGCACCGTTTGGGCTGCTGTGTGAGGCCTTGCGTTGTCATGATGCAAGATGACTCCTTCTGACTGATGACCCCTGCGTTTGTCCCAACAGATAAGCTCAAAGTCTTTGCAATGTCATCCACTGTCACCCTTCTGTCAGACTGAATGAGGTCATTAACTGATTCGATCACCTCAGGAGACCTCACTTCTGTAGGCCTCCCAGGCCTGTCTTCATCCTCAACACTGCTCCGTCCTTCTTTAAACAATTTAGCCCACTTGTAGACATTTTTTTGGCTGAAACATGTGGCAACATACACAGTTGACATTCTCCTATGAATTTCAACTGGTTTGCACCCTTCAGCAACCAAAAACTTGATAACTGACCGCTGTTCAATCCTGGAGCATGCTTCTTGGTCGGCCATCTTTGTTAATCGCCAAAACTCTCAAAGTTTTTTTTAATCTGCAAAAGAAATTAAATCCATATGAAAAAGAAGTAAAACAAAAATAAACATAAAAAGAGTAAGCTTCTATCTGTATTAGAAGTCCTTATACCGAAAGATTCAACTTATTTATAAGTATAAAAATATAAATCGTATAAAAAATCATCTTTAAATTTCCCAGCGTCTCTTGTTCGTGAGCATGTATATTCGACTCTACATAAACATAAAATTGGTCCGTTGAAGTTCAAACTAAAGGATTAAATATGTTACACAAAACTTTTTCCACTTTGTCATACATATTTCCCATATATATATATATATATATATATATATATATATATATATATATATATATATATATATGTAATTTGGCAGCAACTTTTCTTTTAAACATGTTGTGTTGAATGTTAAAGACAACATCGTCCTGCATATTTATTATAATAAATTATTATAATATATTTACATTTTATAACGTATTCTTCGATCTTTTGGCTTGTATAATAAAAATCTTTTTCATGCCGTCACATGATTAAAAATCTTCGCCATGCACGTGATAACATCATCGCATCTTTTGAAATTAAAAGGATTTTAACGTTTATTTAGTTTTTAAAAAAATGTAACAACATGATTCCGCTACAAGACAATTGGCAAATGTTTTTAAAAAAAATTTACTAAAAAATTTCGACCCTGAAGATGAACAATGATGTTGGAAAGTACTAGGTTATCGTACGGACAATATTTATTCAGACATCATTTTCAAATAAAAAGTCTCATTAGAAAATATGAGAACATTCAAAAGAAAATATGCAGGACGATATCTTTAACATTCAACACACCATGTTTAATATATATATATATATATATATATATATATATATATATATATGTATATATATATATAATGGACACTCCGGTCGATTTTGATGTATGAGGATCCGACAATCTCATTCTGTTTTTTATGTTTGTGGCGAATGCAACACTTCAGTCCCGCTCGTGACCTGCATACAGGTCCGCATATTGTGCAACGGCGAGGATCACAGGCCACAGGCAGAGAAATACTTACTGACGCTTTTTACCGTTGTCTTTAGCCGGTTAATGCGACTGATTTCAAAACTTCTCATACCATTCTGGCACAAATATCTCCAGTTATTTCAATCCAGAGCAACGAAGTTAGTATGAGGCACAGCTGACAGCTGAGAGATTACTATTTAGCGTGTCTTTATAGCTGAGCCACAGCCGACCGCTGTCAAGCTGGCTATAAATGAGGACCTTAGGTATTAAGTTGTCATTCATCCTTGAAAACCTTGAATCAGCCCAACGAAATTGTGACTGCTTCAGGAAAGTCTCAATTCCTCTAATGGAATTGCAATTTTTGAGAAGATCACCATTGCCCTCTCTCTCTCTCTCTCTCTCTCTCTATATATATATATATATATATATATATATATATGATGGACTCTCCCGTCGAACTCGACGTATGAGGGTCAGGCAGATCAGTTCCCAGAAACTGAAAGCCCGACACCGACACATGAGATTTGATTACAGTGGTGAAGGCTTTGTGCAGGGCCATCCACACTTTTTGGAGGGACGAATACAGGGTCCCCAAACGACCCTCCGCAGGTTCTGAATTCAGAGTTGTCCTTCTCCTAGTCCAGTTGCATCCAAGGCTATAGAACCCAGTCTGTCCTGCTATTTTACCCATAGTTGGAGGGAGAAGAAGAGGATTCACAAGGGTGTTAGCACGTAAGTGTATGTAATGGATTCGACTGGAATTCGAACTCGGCACTCCGATTCCTCAATCCAAGCCGTTATCCATTACTCCACCGTGCCTCCTATATATATATATGTGAACATTGAAGTGAACACTCAGGCTGTTTCATGCTAGATACAATCGTCAGGCCGCCTGACGATTGCGTCAAGCATGAAACAGTCTGTCGCCTCTAAGTGTTGAATTCAATGTTCGCTTTTATACATACATACGCTGTATCTCTGGTATTGACCATTTTATTGCATAAATATAGCACACCTTAAAATATATATATATATATATATATATATATATATATATATATATATATATATATATATATTTGAATTGGACATAGTCCGACAATTTATTAAAGACATTTTTGGTATGTTTAACGTTCTTTTTTCATAGATACAAGTATTTAAGCAAATGCTCTGTTTATAAATTTCTATTAAAATTTCTCGGACATTCAAGCCGGTAAATGTTATTTAATACTGTTTATTATAAACAGAGAATTTGCTTAAATACTTGTATCTATAAAAAGAACGTTAAACATATCAAAAATGTCTTTAATATATATATATATATATATATATATATATATATATATATATATATATATATATATATATAAGTAAAAAAACTGTGGTTAAGTAATAGAAGTGAATCCTAATAATATAAAATACTAAAACTGATCCACAAAGAGAGATCAATGTATTTATTACAGAGCATATATAAATAAAGTTTAAAAATCTTCCACAGTGGAGAAAGGCGTTACTTAGGCCCTGTGACAGGACCCAAAGAAAGTGAGTTCAATACCTGGTTCAGACAGTGGGAAAATTAGAGAGGGGAATTAACAGGAGATAACTGATAACTGGCATCCATTAGAGATAGCACGTGGAACGAGAACAGTCTACCCCAGTGAGCGAAATCAATCGAAGACAATCCAATCACCCGAAGAAGCCCGGAGCGCACAACGACGGAAACGTTTTGATATATATGGCAACAAAGATGGGGACAATAGTCCGAATAATGTAAATAGTGTACATAATACCTCGTCTCAGAAATATAGACAGATACTGAAGGGGGAGAACGTTGTAATAAATATGGCGACAAAGATGAGGACAATAGTCCGAATAATGTAAATAGTGTATATAATACCTCATCTCAGAAATATAGACAGATACTGAAGGGCCGAAACTTTGTAATAAATATGGCAACAAAGATGAGGACAATAGTCTGAATAATGTAAATAGTGTACATAATACGTCATCTCAGAAATATAGACAGATACTGAAGGGTGATAAATATGGCGACAAAGATGAGGACAATAGACCGAATAATGTAAATAGTGTACATAATACCTCATCTCAGAAATATAGACAGATAATGAAGGGCCGAAACGTTGTGATAAATATGGCGACAAAGATGAGGACAATAGTCCAAATAATGTAAATAGTGTACATATTACCTCATCACAGAAATATAGACATATACGGAAGGGCCGAAACGTTGTGATAAATATGGCAACAAAGATGAGGACAATAGTCCGAATAATGAAAATAGTGTACATAATACCTCAGCTCAGAAATATAGACAGATACTGAAAGGCCGAAACATTGTAATAAATGTGGCAACAAAGATGAGGACAATAGTCCAAATAATGTAAATAGTGTACATAATAACTCATCTCAGAAATATAGACAGATAATGAAGGGCCGGAACGTTGTAATAAATATGGTGACAAAGATGAGGACAATAGTCCGAATAATGTAAATAGTGTACATAATACATCATCTCAGAAATATAGACAGATACTGAAAGGCCGGAACGTTGTAATAAATATGGCGACAACGATGAGGACAATAGTCCGAATAATGTAAATAGTGTACATAATACCTCATCTCAGAAATATAGACAGATACTGAAGGGCCGAAACGTTATAATAAATATGGCAACCAAGATGAGGACAATAGACCGAATAATGTAAATAGTGTACATAATACCTCATCTCAGAAATATAGACAAATAATGAAGGGCCGGAACGTTGTAATAAATATGGCAACCAAGATGAGGACAATAGTCCGAATATTGTAAATAGTGTACATAATACCTCATCTCAGAAATATAGACAGATCATGAAAGGCCGAAACATTGTAATAAATATGGCAACCAAGATGAGGACAATAGTCCGAATATTGTAAATAGTGTACATAATACCTCATTTCAGAAATATAGACAGATACTGAAAGGCCGAAACATTGTAATAAATGTGGCAACAAAGATGAGGACAATAGTCCAAATAATGTAAATAGTGTACATAATACCTCATCACAGAAATATAGACATATACGGAAGGGCCGAAACGTTGTGATAAATATGGCAACAAAGATGAGGACAATAGTCCAAATAATGTAAATAGTGTACATAATACATCATCACAGAAATATAGACATATACGGAAGGGCCGAAACGTTGTGATAAATATGGCAACAAAGATGAGGACAATAGTCCAAATAATGTAAATAATGTACATAATACCTCATCACAGAAATATAGACATATACGGAAGGGCCGAAACGTTGTGATAAATATGGCAACAAAGATGAGGACAATAGTCCGAATAATGTAAATAGTGTATATAATACCTCATCTCAGAAATATAGACAGATAATGAAGGGCCGGAACGTTGTAATAAATATGGCAACCAAGATGAGGACAATAGACCGAATAATGTAAATAGTGTACATAATACCTCATCTCAGAAATATAGACAGATACTCAAGGGCCGAAACTTTGTAATAATTATTGCGACAAAGATCAGGAAAATAGTCCGAATAATGTAAATAGTGTACATAATACCTCATCTCAGAAATATACACAGATACAAAAAAATCTTTAAGCTTCCTTTTTATTTTATCTTCTAACCTCGGAAGTGCGTGCATGAGTGCGTGTGTGTGTGTGTGGGGGGGTGCATGTGCATTACAGTAAATTGCAGTTTAGTTCGAACTATAAAAGCAGACGTTCTACCAACGTTCCATGGAAGGCGCTCGTATAGATAGTTACTTAGTCACTAGGTTATTGTAGTGAGAATTGAAGAGATTATTAATGGCTTGCAAGTCTTGTCTATTACATACCTACTGCTAATGATGATATAAATATCATTTTAGATTCTTCTGGTGCAAGGCCATTATACAAAGGCATAACTTTATTATTATACGATGTCGTTTGGTTGCGCGCGTGTTCGTTTCAACTTCGTCGATCGCGCAAACATTACTCTGAGCAAAAGCTGTCTCCATAGCAACAACAGCTGTAACAATAGCAACGGTCTACTCCTTTTAGCATATCGCAACAACCAAGACAGAAAAGCAGCCGTGCCGTTCATGGGATTGAAAGGTGGTGGTGGCTGGACAGATAAAGCCGTCGATCAATTACTTATTTCGAAGGAAATCGAGACGTGTCTTTGAAACATTACGAGACTTTAGCGATCAATCTGTTATGTTCGATTGCAAGATTGAAATATAAGAGAGTTTAATGTAGAATAATGGCGAAGACTAGTGTCAACAAAATTCGACGTCTAGCCAAAGTGCAAAGGTGAACAAGAAAGAACTACTGACAGGTGAGTGTCAGGTAGAAAGTAAATATCGTGGGCACATGTCGTAAAACAAATCTCAAATTGAAAGGAAATTCGAGATTCCTTAAATGTTTCAAACGATATTGTCCCAATTTCCTTTAAAAACTCTGGCTCTATACACTCTTCATTATTACTATTATTTTATAACTAGTTTTATTCCATCTTATTATTGTTGCTTTTTATAACAAGACTTCTGGCTCTATACACTCTTCATTATTACTATTATTTTATTACTAGTTTTATTCCATCTTATTATTGTTGCTTTGTATTCCAACACTCTGGCTCTATACACTCTTCATTATTACTATTATTTTATAACTAGTTTTATTCCATCTTATTATTGTTGCTTTTTATAACAAGACTTTGGCTCTATACACTCTTCATTATTACTATTATTTTATTACTAGTTTTATTCCATCTTATTATTGTTGCTTTGTATTCCAACACTCTGGCTCTATACACTCTTCATTATTACTATTATTTTATAACTAGTTTTATTCCATCTTATTATTGTTGCTTTGTATTCCAACACTCTGGCTCTATACACTCTTCATTATTACTATTATTTTATAACTAGTTTTATTCCATCTTATTATTGTTGCTTTGTATTCCAACACTCTGGCTCTATACACTCTTCATTATTGCTATTATTTTATTACTAGTTTTATTCCATCTTATTATTGTGTCTTTTTATCCCAACACTCTGGCTCTATACACTCTTCATTATTACTATTATTTTATTACTAGTTTTATTCCATCTTATTATTGTGGCTTTGTATTCCAACACTCTGGCTCTATACACTCTTCATTATTACTATTATTTTATTACTAGTTTCCTTCCATCTTGTTGCTTTTTATCCAAACATTCTGGCTCTATACACTCTTCATTATTACTATTATTTTATTACTAGTTTTATTCCATCTAATTATTGTGGCTTTGTATTCCAACACTCTGGCTCTATACACTCTTCATTATTACTATTATTTTATTACTAGTTTCCTTCCATCTTGTTGCTTTTTATCCAAACATTCTGGCTCTATACACTCTTCATTATTACTATTATTTTATTACTAGTTTTATTCCATCTAATTATTGTGGCTTTGTATTCCAACACTCTGGCTCTATACACTCTTCATTATTACTATTATTTTATTACTAGTTTTATTCCATCTTATTATTGTTGCTTTTTATACCAAGACTTTGGCTCTATACACTCTTCATTATTACTATTATTTTATTACTAGTTTTATTCCATCTTATTATTGTTGCTTTGTATTCCAACACTCTGGCTCTATACACTCTTCATTATTGCTATTATTTTATTACTAGTTTTATTCCATCTTATTATTGTGGCTTTTTATCCCAACACTCTGGCTCTATACACTCTTCATTATTACTATTATTTTATTACTAGTTTCCTTCCATCTTGTTGCTTTTTATCCAAACACTCTGGCTCTATACACTCTTCATTATTACTATTATTTTATTACTAGTTTTATTCCATCTTATTATTGTTGCTTTGTATTCCAACACTCTGGCTCTATACACTCTTCATTATTGCTATTATTTTATTACTAGTTTTATTCCATCTTATTATTGTTGCTTTTTATCCAAACACTCTGGCTCTATACACTCTTCATTATTACTATTATTTTATTACTAGTTTTATTCCATCTTATTATTGTGGCTTTTTATCCCAACACTCTGGCTCTATACACTCTTCATTATTACTATTATTTTATTACTAGTTTTATTCCATCTTATTATCTTTGCTTTGTATTCCAACACTCTGGCTCTATACACTCTTCATTATTGCTATTATTTTATTACTAGTTTTATTCCATCTTATTATTGTGGCTTTTTATCCCAACACTCTGGCTCTATACACTCTTCATTATTACTATTATTTTATTACTAGTTTCCTTCCATGTTGTTGCTTTTTATCCAAACACTCTGGCTCTATACACTCTTCATTATTACTATTATTTTATTACTAGTTTTATTCCATCTTATTATTGTTGCTTTGTATTCCAACACTCTGGCTCTATACACTCTTCATTATTGCTATTATTTTATTACTAGTTTTATTCCATCTTATTATTGTTGCTTTTTATCCAAACACTCTGGCTCTATACACTCTTCATTATTACTATTATTTTATTACTAGTTTTATTCCATCTTATTATTGTGGCTTTTTATCCCAACACTCTGGCTCTATACACTCTTCATTATTACTATTATTTTAGTGCTAGTTTTATTCCATCTTATTATTGTTGCTTTTTTATCCCAACACTCTGGCTCTATACACTCTTCATTTTTGGTATTATTTTATTACTAGTTTTATTCCATCTTATTATTGTGGCTTTTTATCCCAACACTCTGGCTCTATACACTCTTCATTATTGCTATTATTTTAGTACTAGTTTCCTTCCATCTTGTGGCTTTTTATCCAAACACTCTGGCTCTATACACTCTTCATTATTACTATTATTTTTTACTAGTTTTATGTCATCTAATTAATGGTGTTTTTATCCCAACACTCTGGCTCTATACACTCTTCATTATTACTATTTATTTTATAACTAGTTTAATTCCATCTTATTATTATTGCTTTTTATCCCAACACTCTGGCTCTATACACTCTTCATTATTGCTATAATTTTAGTACTAGTTTCCTTCCATCTTGTTGCTTTTTATCCAAACACTCTGGCTCTATACACTCTTCATTATTACTATTATTTTATTACTAGTTTCCTTCCATCTTGTTGCTTTTTATCCAAACACTCTGGCTCTATACACTCTTCATTATTACTATTATTTTATAACTAGTTTAATTCCATCTTATTATTATTGCTTTTTATCCCAACACTCTGGCTCTATACA
This sequence comes from Acanthosepion esculentum, assembly GCA_964036315.1. Classification (NCBI taxonomy): domain Eukaryota; kingdom Metazoa; phylum Mollusca; class Cephalopoda; order Sepiida; family Sepiidae; genus Acanthosepion; species Acanthosepion esculentum. The sequence goes on from OZ038509.1 coordinate 80,594,127, forward strand.
CTCTTCATTATTGCTATTATTTTTTTACTAGTTTCCTTCCATCTTGTTGCTTTTTATCCAAACACTCTGGCTCTATACACTCTTCATTATTACTATTATTTTTTTACTAGTTTCCTTCCATCTTATTATTGTTGCTTTTCAACCCAACACTCTGGCTCTATACACTCTTCATTATTGCTATTATTTTTTTACTAGTTTCCTTCCATCTTGTTGCTTTTTATCCAAACACTCTGGCTCTATACACTCCTCATTATTACTATTATTTTATTACTAGTTTTATTCCATCTTATTATTGTTACTTTTCAACCCAACACTCTGGCTCTGGCTTTTCAACCCAACACTCTTCATTATTACTTTTATTCTATTACTAGTTTCCTTCCATCTTATTATTGTGGCTTTTTATCCCAACACTCTGGCTCTATACACTCTTCATTATTACTATTATTTTATTACTAGTTTTATTCCATCTTATTATTGATGCTTTTTATCCCAACACTCTGACACTATACACTCTTCATTATTACTATTATTATTATTGTTTTATCCGTACACTTTTTGATAACTGAAGAATAATTTTCAAATTTTGAAATCCAGAAATAGTCGAACATTCCTTGAACTGTCGCCATTTCTCTCTTTTTTGACTGTGCGTAAGTTCCTTTGATTTGACGAAGCGCAAAACTGTCGCCATTCTGCCTACCGAATTAGAAAAATGTCTTTCGCCAAATCGATAAGCAGGGACGTTATGCCTTCACGAAACGGATATTCGAAATCTTAGCTTTTTTTTTTCAAACCTACAACCGATCAAATGTCATTGGGTCGAGTTAAATATGCCAAAATCTCAATGAACCGACATGCCATAAAGAAATCAGTTTTAGATTGAAGCCGGGAAAATAATGGTAATTTAATAACTTGGATTCGTGCGTGCTGAGGAAAGAATTTAGGGAATTAATGCGGTCTGTGGAACAATCTCTGAGTAGTTTCCGTCTCTCACTGCCTTGATCGGTATTTTTTTGGTATTATGTGAGTCTGGTCTAAGAATATAAAAGATCGATACATAAGTTTCTGGTGAAATGTAAGAATTGTCTATGAAGTTTAAACGATATATAATGAAGAATATGCAATGTTATTGGTCCTGATCTAGCATCTCGGCTTTTGTTATGGTGACCTATCTACATTACCTTCATAAATACTAGCCTGCATCTGTCACTCATGTCTATTCACATTGGGAGAGAAGTCCTTCCCAAGGAACTTAACTGCCTGTTATGGTGACCTATCTACATTAGAATGAACTTTTCCTCCTTCATAAATACTAACCTGCGAGACTTCCTAAGCAGGCAGTCGGGACGCAGTGTAACCTGACAGTTTCGGACGGACACTTCCATCCGCTGACTAATAACACTCTTATTTTGTATATATGTACTGTTATTTCAATTCACTTGTTCACCCTACCTTCTTCTTCCTTCTGTGTCTTTCTTTCTGGCCCCTAACGAGCCACAACGCTGCCATTATGCCATTATTCTTTATATAAGATATATTGCTACTTCATTTTCTCTGGCCTCTGCTCCAAGCCTTATGCCAGAGAAAAGGAATTAAATCCGATTCAAAAATGAATAATTGATATTTGCTGTCTGTATGAAAAAATATGTTGCACTTAAGAAAACATTTTTAAGCCAATTGTGAACAACACCAACTGGACATTTGCTTGAGAAAAGAATGAAAAGTTCAAAGAAAATTTATTTTGTATAGATTTGTAGTTTGTCCACATCTTAGTTCTGTAGACGCCATATGTTAAGAAACAAAGTTTACACGATATATAAATAAGAATCTGCAATGTTATTGGTCCTGATATAGCATCTCGGCTTCTGTTATGGTGACATATCTACATTAGAATGAACTCTTACTCCTTCATAAGTACTAACCTGCGAGACTTCCTAAGCAGGCAGTCGGGAAACAGTGTAACCTGACAGTTTCGGACGGACACTTATATCTGCTGACTAATAACACTCTTATTTTATATACGAGGGTCATTCACTAAATAAGGTGAATTTTTCGGTATAAGGACTTCTAATACAGATAGAAGCTTACTCTTTTATATATTTTTTTTGTTTTACTTCTTTTTCACATGGATTTAATTTCTTTTGCAGATTAAAAACAATCTTTGAGAGTTTTGGCGATTAACAAAGATGGCCGACCAAGAAGCATGCTCCAGGATTGAACAGCGGTCAGTTATCAAGTTTTTAGTTGCTGAAGGTTGCAAACCAGTTGAAATTTATAGGAGAATGTCAACTGTGTATGGTGCCACAGGTTTCAGCCAAAAAATGTCTACAAGTGGGCTAAATTGTTTAAAGAAGGATGGAGGCCTACAGAAGTGAGGTCCCTTGAGGTGTTCGAATCAGTCAATGACCTCATTCAGTCTGACAGAAGGGCAACAGTGGATGACATTGCAAGGACTTTGAGCTTATCTGTTTGGACAAAGGCAGGGGTCATCAGTGAGAAGGAGTCATCTTGCATCATGACAACGCAAGGCCTCACACAGCATCCCAAACGGTGCAGACCATCAACGAGCTGGGCTGGGAACTGCTCCCTCATCCCCCTTACAGCCCAGACCTTGCCCCTTCAGACTTTCACCTGTTTGGTCCCTTGAAAGCGTTCACGAGAGACACGAAGTTTAAAAGTGACGATGAAATCAAAAGTGTTGTGAGCGACTGGCTGAGACATCAGTCCAAAAATTTTTACGCTGAGCGAATACGGAAGCTTGTGCACAGATGGGAAAAGTGTGTGACAGTGCTGGGAGACTACGTTGAAAATTTTTTAAAAAGTAAGCTTCTATCTGTATTAGAAGTCCTTATACCGAAAAATTCACCTTATTTATTGAATGACCCTCGTATATGTCCTGCTATTTCAATATACTTGTTCAACCTACCTTCATTCTGTGTCTTTGTTTCTGGCCAAAACAGGCCACAACAGCTTCAGTGACGTTCCAACCCTGGTAACGTAGATTCCTTCTGTCTTTTCTATATATATTTTCATGACAGCTGTTTCGATAAACTTTCCCCATTGGTAGCTCGACTTAACGAATTTAAGCGTAATATTAGATTGTCGGCAAGATTTCATCATATTACGATTGCAATTGTTAGATATAACCGCAAGTTCTATGTTAGCAGTTTCTTCTGTCGCGCGTCTCGCTTGCGGGAATCTCTTCTGGCTTCTCGCTTTGCAGTCAAATTAGATATTAAAAAATTTAAAGGCAATGTCAGTCGCTATCAAGTGTCTTCTTAGTTCCTGACCATTATTGTGCTCGCTCCTTTTTTTTTTAAGCATTTCTCCCCAAGCAAGTCGGTAATGTCACTAGCACGCAAAGGGTTACAGAGAGAGCAAGAATAAAGATTGGGGCGTTTGAGAAAAGGATAAAGAGAAGGACAGGGAACAAGATCAAGGCATCAGAAGATGTCGATTGACATTACATTTGAATATTTGATTATAGCTATCAGGGAAGCAAGTAAGGGGAAGGGAGTTCCACAGACGGGAAGTGCGAGATAAGAAGCTGTTTGAGTAGAAAAGGCGGTTACGTTTCACTGTATCGACAGTGAAAGGGTGGGCCGAGATGCCAACCTAGTAGCACGCGTAAAATCATGCAGTTTGGGAACCAGTGAAAGTAGCTCGTCGGAGCAGTTGCCGTGGAAATACTTGTAGAAAAGACAGAGGGTAGCCTCGGTACGTCTGTGTGAAAGTGACCGTAGACGCGATGCCAGATCAGGAATTAGCCTTAATAATGTTTTGGTTTCTTACATTCTTTTACACTCAGTAAAACCCCAAGCTTAAACGGCTTTACTGCTTACAGTTGGAAAAGGAAAATTAACCCCTTTCAGTGGATAATAACGTAGACTTCGCGCTGTATTCTAAGTAAGATAATCCGTCTGGGAGAAGGAAAATATTGAATACAGACCGCCGTAGATAACGAGGAAGAGTGGCCGCTTTAGCCTTGGTAGAATAAACATTCCAGGAGAAAGAAAACTCTGGATTCACCCATCGTCAGTAATAAAGATTAGGTTTTTTAGCAACGATAAGTTTCTCCTCAGTAATGTTATCGGTCCTGATTTGGCATCAGTAGCAACGTGGTTTCCCCGTGTTTGTTCTGTTGTAACCTAGTAAGAGTTACTAAATGTGGAATAACCAAAACAGAAGTTGGAAATGAAATGGTAATCTTCATAACATCAACAAAATACAATACTCGTCAGCGGCGCGAAGTAGGTAAACCACTGCTAGTGGTTCACTACATATACAGTATATTGTCCCCACTCACAGTAGTGTCCAACGTATATATGAGGATTGAGACATACGCATTAGTGTTCATAGGTACGGTACATAACGCTATATTCTCTAACACTCAGTAACCCCTTGCATCCTAGTGGCTTTATTGCTTTTGATCTTCAAAAATTTAAATGAAATGTCAGTCGTTATCTTCTGTCTTCTTAATTCTTGTTCTTTTATTGTCTTCTCTCCTTAACAGTAGTTTTTCTCATATTCTCTAACACTCAGTAACCCCTTGCGTCCTAGTGGCTTTATTCCCTTTGATCTTCAAAAATTTAAATGCAATATCAATTGTTATATTCTGTCTTCTTAATTCTTGTTCTTTTATTGTCTTCTCTCCTTAAAAGTAGTTTTTCTCATATTCTCTAACACTCAGTAACCTCCTTGCGTCTTGGTGGCTTTGATCTTCAAAAATTTAAATGCAATGTCAATCGTTTTCTTCTGTCTTCTTATTTCTTGTTCTTTTATTGTCTTCTCTCCTTACTAGTAGTTTTTCTCTTTGTTGTAACCTAGAAAACGTTACTGAATGAGGAATATCCAAAACGGTGGTTAGAAATGAGAATAGTAATCTTTATAACATCAACGAAATACAATAGTCTCCAGCGGCGTGAAGTAGGTAAACCACTGCTAGTGGTGCACTACTTATACAGCATATTGCCCCCACTTACAATAGTGTCCAACGTATATATGAGGACTGGAACATAGCCATTAGTGTTCATAGGTACGGTATGTAACAGTTCTATAAAAAAATCACGCCAATTGTTCTGAAGAGCTTTCCTATTAGGCATGAGACTCGATGGAATTTTTTTCCAGCTGTGCTGGTCAAACTCTCTGCCTCCGAGCAGAGAGGATCCCCCGACGAGGCTATGTCAAAGGGCAGAGTCTCGCCTCGGGAAACAGCTAATTTTTGGAAATTTTTGGCCGAGCCTACGGGCTCGGTTACCCCACGTTAAAATCGGCCTTGTGCCACATCCAACACGCTGTGTGTGTGTGTGGGGGGGAAACGAAATCAATTTATTAAACAAAGTAACTAATAATAACAAAACAAAATGTCCTTAGCAACTGGAAGAATTTAGAGAACACTATTTTCATACTGTTAACTGAGAATTACGTCAATTACTGTCACGTGTGGAGATATTGTTTTTATTGTTGTGTTGACTGATTCAACTATTTTCTTTTGATTTCACGATACTGTTGTGTACGCTTGTTTGGGAGAGTAGTAATTCTGTTAAGAAAGGTGAAACAGGGAAAAGGCTGGGCGTAGATTAATATTTGGATAATATTCAATGTCGGCACTCTCGAGGATTTTCCTTCTGAGTGAGTTATTTTCTTTTTTATGAGTATAGCATTTTTAAAATCAAAATTGTGGTTGAATTTGACTAGTGCATTAGCTAAGTTGTTTTTTGTGAGGTCTCTTTTGTGCTCGCTTGTCCCGCAAGATCAATTACGACTGAATAGTGAATTCGATCCTCACTGGATGACCCATATATTTGGCCTTAGAAAATCACTTTGGGCACCTGGACGTGGCGTAATGGTTAACATGCTTGTCCCGCTAGATCAATTATGACTGACTAGTGAGTTCGATCCCATACTTTCGGCCTTGTGCCACATCTAAGCTACACTTGTAAAATCACAATAAATAAGGAAACTATTGCGTTGTGATCGCTTGAAAAGACAAAAGACTTATCAAGACGCTACATGGTTTCAGTGAGAAATCAAGATTCATCAGATATTTCAAATAGGAAAACCATGAAATATTACTACTACTACTACTACTAGTAGTAGTAGTAGTAGTAGTAGTAGTAGTAGTAATAATAATAATACTGAATAAATGAGTGACTATACCCACCAACATAACAAGGTAGCGACATATGTGCACTGGGATATATGCAAGAAGCATAAGATCGAAAACACACACAGTTACCGAAAATAACGATGTAACTATCCTCTGGGATTTGCCAATTCAAACTGACAGGGAAATAAAAGACCTGATATTATCTTAAAAGATAAGAATTTCAGGAAGTGTATGCTTATTGATATAGCAGTACCATCTGAGAGAAACACCTTCATGAATATTGTCGAGAAATTTTCCAAATACAAGGACCTGGAGATCGAGATTAACAGGATGTGGGCAATGAAGACTGAGACTGTACCAAAAGTAATCTGAGTTCTGGGCCTCGCGAGAAAAGGAATGGACAGTTTTACGAAGAGTATCCCAAGTAACATCAACATACAAATTGCCCAGAAGATCGCCCTACTAGGAACATCACATATACTAAGAAAAGGGCTATCAATTAAATGACAATTCTCCTATAGGTCCTAAGGACCATAGTTTGAACCCGGCTGTATTCGATACAGAGCAAGAAACATAACATACAACAAGAATAATAATAACAACAGTTATAATAATAATAATAATAATAATAATAATAACTCCTACGGGAAGGAAACTGAAAGAAACTGGTACGAACACCCGGTTACGGAGATAGGACCTGTTACAATTCTATGGGACTACACAATACACACTGACAAAACAATCAAAGCCAACCGCCCAGACATTGTTATTAAAGACCACAAACAAAATAAGTGCCTCCTTATTGATATGCCACTCCCTGCAGCCTGCAATGTATCTTTGAAGATATTCGAAAAACTGTCAAAATACAAGCACCTTGAAATAGAAATCTCAAAAATGTGGCACATGGGAACATCAACAATCCCTGTTGTCGTTGGAGCCCTTGGACTGGTTGGAAAAGATTCCAGTGGGATGATTGAAGGGATCCATGGAAGTCCATGCCTCAAAGAGATACAAAAAATTGTTCTGACAAGTACAGCCCACACTTTACGAAGGGCTTTATCTATGTAATTATTTTTTTATTTTATTTATTTATTTATTTTTTTTGCAGTGGAAAGTGTCATGATGCCATTTCTAACCTTAGGTGCCAGCGCGGGACCCGGAAAGAAATGTGTAAACGCCATATATCAAAGAAAAAAAAAAAAAATAATTATTATTCATTTTGATTTTTCTGTTTACTTTGTGTATTTCTTTGAAGCATGGCTACCAGAGACCTGGGATTATTAATGTCTTCATGTACCACATTTTTGAGATTTCCACTTCAAGATCACTGTATTTTGATAGTTTTTTTTAATGGAAGCCAAAGATCCATTACAGTCTGCAGGGACTGCCATGTCAATAGGAAAGCACATTCTGTTTTTGTTGTCTATGTCTAAGATATTAGCTTTGATTGATCTATCAGTTTGTATTGCAAAGTTCCATAAAATTGTTACAGGTCTTATCTCTGTAAACGGGTCTGGGTGGAGTTCATACCAATTTCTTCCAGTTTCCTTCTCGACGTTGCAGATTTTCCAGTGCAGATATTAGCCCAATCTGTCATGTCGAGTTTTAAATTCAGTGGGTGCTGATGCCGTGCAACCTGATATCAGATATTCAATTGTTTCTGGGCATATATATATATATATAACACAATCAGCTTTTCAGGCTTACAATTTTTCAGTATGTGCGCTTGGTAATTTCTTGTTAGCAAGCTTTGGTCTTGTGCAGCAAGAATAAACCCTTCGGTTTCCGCTGTTAACCCTTAGCTATGTAGCCACTGGTGGATACGGGGTTTGTCTACGTCAGATTGTTTGGCATGGGCAGAGTATTGACCATGAACAGGATTTTTCTGCTGTCGTTTTTGCAATTGGCAAATTGTATTTCCATTTCCTTTCCTTTTAATGTCTTTGACGATGTAGTTGGTGCATTATGGCTTATTTGTACTTCTACACCGATTATCTATTTATATTTCTGAGATGAGATATTGTTCATGATGTTTCGATCGATGTACGCTCCAGCCTTCATCAGGATATATCTATATTTCTGAAATGAGGTATTGTAATTATTTACCCTATTTATATTGTTCGGTCTGCTGTCCGCATCATCGCTGTTATGTTCATGATGTTTCGGTCGATGTACGTTCTAGCCTTCATCAGGGTATGTCTATATTTCTGAGATGAGGTATTGTAATTATTTACCCTATTTATATTGTTCGGACTGCTGTCCGCACCATCGCTGTTATGTTCATGATGTTTCGGTCGATGCACGCTCCAGCCTTCTTCAGGATGTGTCTATATTTCTGAGATGAGATATTATAATTATTTACGCTATTTACATTGTTCTGACTGCTGTCCGCATCTTTACTGATATATTCATGATGTTTCGGCCGATGTACGCTCCAGCCTTCTTCAAGATCTGTATATATTTCTGAGATGAGATATTGTAATTACTTACGCTATTTACATTGTTCGGACTCTTGTCCTCATTTTTGCTTTTATATTCATGATGTTTCGGCCGATGTACGCTCCGGCCTTCTTTTATGGCTCTCTATATTTTTGAGATGAGATATTGTAATTATTTACGCTATTTACATTGTTCGGATTCTTGTCCTCATCTTTATTGCCATATTCCCAACGTTTCGGCCGTTGTACGGCACGACCTTGCTCAGAATCTGTCTATATTTCTGAGATGAGATATTCTAATTATGTATAATATTTACATTGTTCAGATTGTTATCATCATCTTTATTACCATATTCACGTCGTTTCGGTCGTTGTACGCTCCGGCCTTCATCCGGATATGTTTTATTCCTGAGATGAGTTATTGTAAATATTAACTTTTTTTAGATTGTTCGAACTATTTTCCTCATCTTTATTGCCATATTCACGACGTTTCGGCCGTTGCGCGCTTTGCCCTTCTTCAGTATCTCTCTATATTTTTGAGATTAGGTATTGTAATTATCTACATTATTTACATTTTTCGAAGTATTGCCCTCATCTTTATTGCCATATACACGACGTTTCGTTCGTTGTACGCTCCGGCCTTGTTCAGTGATTGGAATTTCAAACTTAACCCTTTATTTCTTCTACAGGTGTAGATTATTCTAGTTCCACGTGCCATGCCCCCACCGGATGTTTCAGTTATATCCCTTTAATTCAACTCTCCAAGTTTACTGTTCACCCGTGGCCCAGTGGATAAAAGCGTTGGTTGGATCCAGTAACTTGACCCAAAGAGTTGTGAGTTCAATACCTAGCTACTGCAGTGGTATAGATGATCGCGAGAGAGAACAGATAGATACACGCCCTTCTAAATGAAATTAGTGCGAAAGTGATTTCAATAGACGAAGCCGGGATTTGAACACGTTCCGCCGATTTCATTGTCAGCATTAATAATTCGCTTCGTATTTTTGTATATGTTACAAAACTGGAAAAGGCTATAGAAATAAATCCAGAATACCCTGGAGTGGAGCCCCGAAGGTGGTTAGCTGTCAATACTGTCAACTTTCCTGCAACTGCCAATCGCCCGGTTCACACTTCACCCCGGTCTTTTGAACAGGAGTAGAGTTTTATCCCTTGTTCCCTGTTTAGGATTCGGTTTCTGCTTCCTTCTAATGTCTCTTCATTAACTTTCACTCGCTTTAGCGCCTTGCTTGGAGTGAATTGTTAAAAAAAATCTATTGAAACCAGGCCGGCCCCAAATCTAATGCCCTATATTCTGAGACGGTGGCTATATCTTCTGATACCGCACGTCCCCTATATACCATCGCCTGCTCCGTGGAGAGATCATCTCCAAACGACTGAATTTTGAGCAGACAGGGCGCTACCTTCGTCTCGTGAGTTAAACACATGCCTGCTAATACAAAACCGAAAAGAAAATCATGATGACATTGAAAGAAGAAAAGGAAATGAAAGGTAATATAATTTTTGTATGAAATAACGGTATTTTTATTTTAGAACGAGAATAAATTATTAGATCTTTTTTCATAAAATAATAATTTCTTTCTACGAAATAATCATATCATTTCCCAAGTTTCCTCCTTGCAAAATTATTAGATTTTCATCTCTTTTTCAACCGTGAACATTTTCGTATCTTATCACACCCACACAAAAAACAAAACAAAACATTTTTCCTATGTTAGGCGACTAAGTTCAAAGGTTACTTAACACTACTTGGTGAAGGTTAATGGAAGTTCAAATATGACTGATAATAAATGCAGCTAGAGTTTGGCCAATTAGAGAGTAGTCTCCCTTGTTTATTTATTTATCTACAAAAGAGAGAAAGAGGGGAAGATTTCACAAGAAAGAAAATGCTGAAATGATATATAATACTAATTCTCTTATTTGACAGGCAATGCTGGCCAATTTTCTCAAAGATAAAAAGGATACTTGAAGCAGAGATATGATTCTACGGGAGCATGCTGAAAATAAATTGGAATGAACGCGTGAGTAAGAAGAACAGCCCAAGTTATAAGCTATGAATTGATTAGAATCAAGAAAATACAAAAAAAACAAAACAGAAAATTTGACTCAGAGTGTCAAGCTGTATTGGAAGAATGTCTTCTCAAAAAAGTACCCCCACCCAAAAAAAACACAAAACTTATAACAGACAGTGGAATACTTGACACAGGACCTCAAGGCGTATTGTCTTCTAAAACTGAACAAAGTACAGACAAACCTCTCATTAACGGACTAATTGGGTGCGGGAAAGGTTGTCTGTTAAAACATTTGTCCGTAGATGGGAAGGGATTATTTTTGAGTTATAAAACTACTATAGTAAGTGTTATGGTCCAGGTTAGGACCAAGAAAGAACAACACGAACACAAGAGTAGAAATTACGAAGATATATTACAGGGAATAATAATACAAGACGTGGAAGGTGTTAGTATGACTGTCAGTCTGGTTTGGAGTGAACTACTATCGGCTCGACTCGATTCGTCTCTCTCTCTCTTGAGAGGCGTAGTATACATAGTGTTAGGAAGAGGTCATTCTGTAGTTATAGGTAAGGACCCATAACAGTAAGTAATTATGATCATAATGCAAATACTACAAACGTGTATATATGACATAAATAAATATATACTTAATAGATATAAAGAGTGTTCCAATAACCTGGACCGATTTAAATTATGAATTAAGTTGAAGCGTCTAATGATTTGTTTTCTTTTTCTTTCAATTTCACAAACCGTCCCTTTAAATCCAGCTATGTTGCCATATTTCACATTACAGACAAACCTCTCATTAATGGGCTAATAGGGGGGGGGGTCATTGTCCGTAGATGAGAAAGGATTATTCTTGAGTTAAACCACTATAGTAACTACCAGTAGCTATGAACATAATGTAAATACTATAAACATGTATAGATGGCATAAATAAATATCTACTTAATATAGGTATTTTAGACAGAATAACAAAAATAATAGATTTCTCACAGTTATTTTCTCACGCATGCGCTAATGTATCGTACTTTCTGTCTTTGTTTACAATTGAAAGGCCTGCCGCCAAGCGGTCACGTTAAGAACCAATATGATTTTTGCTAAGCCAGAAAATTTTGAAATAACATCGCTGACGATTTGGATTTTTTTTCTACAGATTTTTTTCTATTTTGTTGGTTTCTATTTTGTCTTGGTTTCTATTTTGTCTGTTGATGTGGCGGGGGTGGGGGTGTCCGTAGATGTTTGTTTGTATTGAGTAACGGTAACATTGAGGAATCGGTTGGAATTCCAGTCGAATCCATTAAATTCACTTACGTGCTAATAATATCCTTGGGAAAGGTATGAATCCTTTTCTTCTCCCGCCAGCTATGGGTAAATAGCAGGACTGACCGGGTTCTATAGCCTTGGATGGCAAGTGGTTTACCGCAGAAAGAAATGGCAACCTACTGCGGGAAAAAAAACTCTGTCTCGTCAGTCATGTATCGAAATATACATAATCGCCTAAGCGTATATCACGCATGGCATATAACTTACTGAACATTTGATTAGAAACAAAGAACTGTTATTTAATATCATTTCTTCTATGTGGCAATGAATGCTGGACAATTTCTTCACAAGTTGAGCCAACAAAGAAGTAGTTCTACAGAAGGATGCTGAGAATACCTTGGAAGAAGTGCCAAAAAAACAAGGAAATTTTAAGAAAAAGAAAAAGGGAAACTCTACTTAGGACCAGAAATGAACAGATTAAAATTTTAAGATACAGAAAGAGGAAAATGGGTTTGAATAATTTATCACTTGCATGAAGGGTAAAAGGTCAAAGGAAGACATTAAGCGACTTAATTGACGATCTTATGTGGGAGAAAAGGAAATGAGAAGGCTTTTAAAAAGACAAACATTGCTCAGATGCACAAAGGACAGGAAGTGGTGAAGAGCTGTGACCGCTCAAATCCTATAGGTATACAGTACATACAAAACTGTAATTATCTATCTATTAACAAAATATTTGATAAATTCTAGGCGATCCTTGATAAATATCTTGACCTTTTTAAATTTTTGCTTTACGATAAATAGGACACACACACACGCACACACACACACACACACGCGCGCGCGCACACACACACATACACACACACAAACACACACACACGCACATACACACACACACACACGCACACACACACGCACACACACATACACACACACAAACACACACACACATACAAACACACACACACACGCGCACACACACACACACACACACGCGCACATACACACACACACACACGCACACACACGCACACACACACACACACGCACACACACACACACACACGCACATACACACACACACGCGCACATACACACGCGCGCACATACACACACACGCACGCACACACACACACACACACACACACACACACACGCGCACATACACACACACACACACACACACACACAAACACACACGCACACACACACACACACACACGCACATACACACACACACACACACACACGCACATGCACACATACACACACACACACACACACACACACACACGTATATATTCTCAAATTGCCATATTAGTAAAAAAACGCACTCTCTTAAATTTAAAAAAAAATTCAACCTTAGCATTGCTACTGCCCGCTCCAAAAATTTGTATCCGTTAACAATAACACATTTAAAAAAAAAAAAAAAAACATATTTCGATTCGCATTATATTTTTGTCGCGGATGCTACCTTAATTTTACCAAAAACAATATAATTTCCATGCCTGAAGATGACTGAATGTACAGTTGAAAGTACTTGCGTATTTAAGAAAGCTTATAATTAAAAAAAAAAACAAGGATCATAACATTGATCGAGTGATTAGTAGATTAATTTCATCTTTAAAATTTTGTAAGCGAAGGGATTTCGCCATTTTAAATCATTAACTTGATTAATTTACTTTTTGTATAAATGATTTATTGTAAGATATATGTAATATATATATATATATATATATATATATATATATATATATATATATATATATATATATATAGATGTGTGTGTGTGTTGTCATCCACAGATCAGTTGCCATGAAAATATTTGTAGAAAAGACAGAGGGAAGCCACATCACGTCTGTGAGAAAGTGACTGTAGACGAGATGCTAGATGCGGGCCTAGCACATTGCATATCCGTCTCTCGATTCTGTCGAGAAACTCGTGATGAACAGAGAGAGCACTAGACCATATATGGCAACAGTATTCAAATGCAAGAATTAACTTATCAGTCATGCCGTCCTCGAAGTATGACTGAATAAATGATCATTCCAGGAATTCAAACAAAATGGAAGAAAAAGTTTAAATCACTAAGCGTTCACAGCATTTCTTTTTTTTTAAATTATATATATTGATATGAAACACATTTTTTGTTTACTTCGCTGTTTCAGAGACAGACGCCAGGACAGTTTCACCTTTGCTGTCAACGTAGTAGATGTCCATGTCATCTTCAATGTCGTTGCCGTCATTGTCCCCAGAGTCATCTTGTCTTTCTTTAAAAAAGAAAGAGTAGTCATGTCCACTTCTCTTTTATTGTCACGAGTCACTGGAATGTGTTTTTGTTTATAATTTGGTTTCCCTATTTTTTCCTGGGTATGAAGATAAACTACATCCGGCAGCAAGGCCTCTAAACGCGAGGCTTTGAGGAGTGTGGAACCACCTCTTGATTAAAGGTGTTCACAGATACACCCTGATCCCGGGGTGGTATCATCGATTAGGGTCTCAGCTATGGGCAAATAGTTAACCCCAAATTGGAGTAAAGTAAAAATAGGTTTTAATACCAGCAATGCATTTTTGTGAAAAATTATTACCATCATATATATATATATATATATATATATATATATATATATATATATATATATATATATATATATCAATTATGTGGTGCAGGTTCAATTTATATTACGCGAATCATTCATACGAAAAGCAGATAATGAAGTCAATTTATATTATTCGAGGTTAATGTATTTTATTATTAAAAATTGTTTGCGAGAGTGATTCTTGCCATTTATATCATTAACTTCATTATCTGCTTTTCGTATGAATGATTCGCGTAATATAAATATATATATATATATTTATTTGTGTATTTAGGCAGCAATCCTTCTTTCATGCACATTTCATTGAATACGACAGACAAGGTGCTTTTATTTAGTTTTTTATACAATTTCTCATGCGATCTAATAATGTTTTTCTTTTCGGATGATAAATTGTATAAAAACTGTTCAAATGTTCTTTTTATCCGAGCGCTTTCGGCTATACATTTAGCCATTTTCACTATTCATAACATACTTGGTGACAACACTTATATAATAGCAACATCTACATGCAAAAAAAAAGGCTAAAAATAATGGAATCCTTATTAATTATAAAAAAAAAACACTTAATAATATTAACATTGAACATGGACAAAATATCTTGACCGTGTTTTAAAAAATGAAAATATTTTATAAAACATACATACAACAAACTATTTCTTATTAAACAGTTAAAATATTTAATCCCTGAAAATGGCTATATATATATATATATATATATATATATATATATATATATATATATATATATATATATATATATATATATATATATATATATATATATATATATATATATATATATATAATG
Organism: Acanthosepion esculentum; assembly: GCA_964036315.1. Lineage (NCBI taxonomy): Eukaryota > Metazoa > Mollusca > Cephalopoda > Sepiida > Sepiidae > Acanthosepion > Acanthosepion esculentum. The sequence continues at coordinate 80,609,378 of OZ038509.1, forward strand.
AAATGCATTAAATTTGAACCTGTAAAGACGCTTCCTATAATGGTTACAGGTTCGATTCCTGCTGGAGAAGCATATTTTCTACAAAATTCCTCTAACATGTTGTATGTGATTAATACTGCTTAACTAAGAACAGGGCATTTACTTAAGTAAATTATATCTATAAAAATAATGTATAAACACAATATATTATATATATGTTTTTTTCTATATTACTTTATATTTTTTCAATATTATTTAAAATTATTAGGTTCTTTTATATTTAAATTTTAAATTATTAATTTATGATTTGAAATTTAAAATTTGAAATTTTAGAATTTAATTATTAATTTTTTACTCCTTAGATGTTATTTATAATGTTAATAATATGAATATTTTTTGTTTATCTTATATTCACATTATAATATATTTTAAAAAAATGTTAATAATATTAATAATTTTGTTTATCTTATATTCACATTAAAATATATTTTAATAATATTGATAATTTTGTTTATCTTATATTCACATTATAATATATTTTTAATAATATTAATAACATTAATACTTTTGTTTATCTTATATTCACATTATAATATATTTTAATAATATTAATAACATTAATACTTTTGTTTATCTTATATTCATATTATAATATATGTTTTAATAATATTAATAATATTAATACATTTGTTTATATTATTTTCACATTACAATATATTTTTAATAATATTAATACATTTGTTTATCTTATATTCATATTATAATATATGTTTTAATAATATTAATAATTTTGTTTATCTTATATTCACATTATAATATATTTTTAATAATATTAATAATATTAATACTTTTGTTAATCTTATATTCACATTATAATATATTTTTAATAATATTAATAATATTAATACATTTGCTTATCTTATATTCATATTATAATATATTTTAATAATATTAATAAGGTTAATAATATTAATATTTTTGTTTAACGTATATACACATTATAATATATTTTTTCTTTTTATCCTATTTTATTTTGTTGTTAATTTTTAAATTAATGTCAAACATTAACTGCAAAATATATCAATCTGTGCTTTTTGAAATTAACCGCAATATGTCCATATATGTTAATTTATTCTTCCTTTTTTTCTTTCCCCACAAATCTGCTGCCACATTTACTTTTTATACCAATTCTTCTCTTTTTTCTCTTTGACTTGTTTCCTGTGAGAAGAGTTATCAAATAGGTCAATGTTTGGTCCTTACCCCTCCACCCTTACTCTGCCATGCGACGATGGTTAATGGGTAAAAGATCTGACTGATGACAAATCCATTGTGTTTCAGTCATGGCTTGAAGCAATCTCGACTTGTGAGATGCAATAAGGCATTGACAAAATAATGCATCTTTGTAGTGGGTCACTGTTTTTGTCCACATGTAAAAATCTATAAAGCATAAATATTGATCTAATTTTGGTTTGAGCTTTTTTTGGGATTAATGATGTGAACGTTATAATTTACATTATACTCGTTCTCATCTGATATATATATATATATATATATATATATATATATATATATATATATATATATGCAATTTTACATATATGATTTATATATTATATATGCGCGGTATTTATTGGAAAACGCTCAATATCAGTGATAGACCTAACATATTTAGTTGGCTTGATGTGAGTTTGTGACTCTGGGTTTCACGTTCTCTGCGTGAAACTCACATCAGTCCAACTAATTATATATATATATATATATATATATATATATATATATATATATATATATATATATATATATCAGGAATTTAAAGAATTACGATACCTTTAGTAAATGACCATTTTCACCTACGAATTTTAATTTTAAAATTCGCAGGATTTTTCAAACTGTTTCTGGTATAGAGCGCTCTTTTGCGAGTCAGTTTTAACATTATTTACATTATTCGGACTATTATCCTTATCTTTGTCGCCATATCTATTACAACGTTTCAGCCGTTTTACGCTCCGGCCTTCTTCAGGTGGTTGGAATATCGAACTGAATCCTTTATTTCGCTCACTGGGGTAGACTGTTCTAGTTCCACGTGCCATGTTTAACGGATGTTAGTTATCAGTTATCTCCTGTTTATTTTTTCTCTCTGAAAGTTCTCCAGTGCCTTAACCGTGTATTGAACTCACACTCTTTGGGTCCTGTCACTGGATCTAACCAACGACTTTATCCACTGTGCCATGTGTCCTTGAGGACATCTGTGTATGACATTCCAACCACCTGAAGAAGGCAAGAGCGTACAACGGCCGAAACGTTGTAACAAATATGGAGACAAATATGAGGACAATAGTCCGAATAATGTAAATAATGTACAGAATACCTCATCTCAGAAATATAGACAGACAGTTTTAACATATTTCAAATTCTATGTTGTGTTAATAGGACTCGCCTAGATAACGGATTACTACATATATATATATATACATACATACATATATATATATATATATATATATATATTTGAATAAATTATGTGAGGTACAAAACTTACAAATAGCTAGAAATAAATAATATTTATTGCTAATGGGCATGATGTGAGAGAAGGTAAAAAAATAAAAATGGTTTCGGAATGGTTAAGAAGGACTATGCCTTTAGTCCTTCTTAACCATTCCGACTACGTCTCTAAAATGCTGACCATTTTGAGTGATACATCGAAATTTCTTCCTCTTGGTCCCGCAGAGACACATGACCGCACTATCCCGATAGAGATTAAGTTTCAGAAAACACTTCTTACTTGGCTAAAACGGGGTTTTCTCACTCATGAGATTAGTGACAAAATAAGACCTGTTGGATCTATCCGGCCTCGCATGTACGGTCTACCAAAGACTCATAAAGATAACGTACCCCTTCGACCTATCCTATCAATGACTGGCTCGTCCCAACATAGGGTGGCCGGTTTTCTTTCAGATCTCCTTCAACCTGTCGTCGAGCATTTTAGCTCATATTGTATTAAGGATTCCTTTTCTTTCGTCAAACTTATACAGGAAACTCCTGCCAATGATAAATTCATGTGTTCCTTCGATGTTTGTTCCCTATTTACTTGCGTCCCTGTAATGGAAACAATCAATATTTGTTGTGACATGCTGTATCGCAGTCACTTGTCTCCTCCCGATTTTCCTGAACATATTTTCATTGAGCTCATGCAGTTTGCAACCATGTCTGTGGAGTTCAGTTTTAACAACTTCATGTACAGACAGGTTGACGGGGTTGCGATGGGCTCTCCTTTGGGTCCTTCGTTGGCCAATATTTTTGTGGGTTTTTATGAGGCTTCACTCCTCACCCATGATAATGCTCCATCCATGTACCATCGGTATGTTGATGATACGTTTTGTCTCTTCGACAGTGAACCTGAAGCCGATTCCTTCCTACTGGTTATGAACCAACTCCATCCGTCCTTACTATTCACTATTGAGAAGGAGTCTAATTCTTGTATCTCTTTTTTGGATGTTCTTGTGCATCGGACTCCATCTCATTTTCTTACTTCTGTGTACCGTAAACCAACCTTTTCTGGTCTGTACACTCGTTGGGACTCATTCTGTCCCAAACGACGTAAGATCAATCTTATTCGGACCCTAAGTCACAGGGCCTTGATGATTTGTAGCAATTTCTCGAGGACGAGTTAAATTTTATCCGCTGTACTTTATTAAAAAATGGTTATCCTAGCGATACCTTACACGCAGTCATGCGCGATAAAGTGATTAAATTCAGGAAGGAAAAAGTGGATGACGTGCAGAAATGTCCCGTCTACTTACGACTCCCTTTTATAGGTTCACGCGGTGAGCTTTTGGCTAAGCGAATCCTGTCTGTAGTCCAAAACTGCTATTTCTCAGCTCAATTACGTGTTCATTTTGTGACTCGTACTGCCTTCCCGTCTATGCGTAAGGATCTTCTTCCTCCCCTTCATGTCTCCTCTGTTGTTTATACATTTAAATGTGGCTGCGGGAGTAGCTACATAGGAAGAACTACCCAACGCTTAGATTGTAGGGTCAGGCAACATGTTCCCTTACGTGTCCTTAATCCGGAAGCTAGTAGTAGCCAATTGGTGAATACTTCCGGTTCAGCCATCACTGAGCACTTGATAAGTAGCAGGGTGTGCGCAGTCAATTTTAGTGTGAAATCGTTTGCGGTACTAGCTGGTTCGCACTCATTGTTTCATTTAAGAGCGTTGGAATCATTATATATAAGGGCGAGGGGACCGTCTCTTTGTAAGCAAAGGGACTGCCTCCTCGGTCTTCATGTAATCACGCTCTAGCATTTTCTATTTCTATTCCCCACCCTTTCCTTCTCCATTTTTTCTGCTACACAAATATTTTTTTTTTTTTTTTTTTTTTTTGTGCAGAAAATTGTACTGTTAGGGTTTATAATATGGAAAATGTCTTTCTTATTCATACACATTGATCATTATTAATTTTAATGTTTTAATCGTGTGAATTTTGCCTGTGTCATTTAGCTATTTATTATAGAATTATTAAAAAAGTTCCCAGTAGACCTTGATAAGCCAGGGAACGAAACCGGTCGGTCTTTTGTGTGATTGTTTCATTTTTTATTTTTTTACCTTCTCTCACATCATGCCCATTAGCAATAAATATTATTTATTTCTAGCTATATATATATATATATATATATTGTGTGTATTTAGGCAGCTTTTTTTCATTCATACATGTTTCATTAAATAATATAGACAAGTGTTGTCTATTTATTTTATGTAAATTCTTTGCATATAGTCTGATAAGATGAATAACATTATCATTAAACGAAGAAAGAAAATCACAATATTGATACATATTTTTTAATGGTCGAGACTAGCCGATTCCCCCCACCCCTGATCACTGCGTTCACTTTAAGAGATCTACTAGCGTGACTGGTGCTTTTAATTTCGGACGTGACTTTTGGATAGCTTATGGTCGTGAATCGAGCCTGTTCTATGTATTCCTTGCATATGTAACTAATATATTTGAAAACTTTCGTATTAGTTAATATTTATTTTTTAAATTGTTATTTTTATTATTATTATTTTTTTTTATTGTTTATTTTTTGTTCTTCACTATAAATGCCCCCCCACCTGTTTGATGCCGCGTTCCTTGTGTATGTATATATAACTTGTTAATGTATTTCCAAAAGTTTTATTGTAAATTATTTATTTAATGTCTTGTTTTTTATTAATTTGTATTTCTGTAATTTGCTTTTTGTTAACCGTCCTTCCCCCCCACGTCTTATTTTAGAAGCAACTATTCAAACGTAAGTGGTAATTTTTTTTTTTAAATATAGGTCATTGGGACTTTTACTAAGTTAAAACTTACTATTAATGTCAATACTCATTATTGAACACATACAATGGTATCTCATTCCTATCGCCCAGTACTCTCTCCCGACTACACCCCCCTCTTTTGTTCTGTCTTGTCTTCGTTGAATGTTATACGTAATAGGAGTAGGTAGGCTTTCCTACCGCCCGGTCTACACTCCTCCCCCCTCTATTGGACACGTTTAGAGGCCCAAACCTTGTTTCGTGTCTAGGAAGGGGTCCCCGGATTTCTCTCTCTCTGTCTCTTTCCCTTCTCCACATCCTTTCATTTCTCATTCCTATCTGCTCTCGCTCCGGATCTTTTTTGGTCCCCTTGCCTTGATCGACCCACTGTCTTTCTCTTTCTCCACATCCCCTCCCTTGCCACTCCTATCTGCTCTTCCTCCAACCCCCTCTTTAACCCCTTGCGTGATAGTGGCCTCCGGCCTTGCTTGGGGTGATATGATTAAAAAAAAAAAAAAAAACTCCTATCTAAGCTTTCGGCTAACATAAGCCATTATCAAAGATTGACAATTACATTACAATATATTAAGCAATACACAGACAAGAAAGTGATGATAGTCTGTTTATGTTTATATGCACGTGTTTATCGTTGCTTGGAAATCATCCATGCATTTAATGAAACATGCATGAATATATATATATATACATATATATATATATACATATATATATATATATATATATATATATACATATATATATATATATATATATATATATATATATATATATATATATATGTATATATATATATGCATATAAAATAGCTGGCCACTCGTATTCGAGTCCCTATTTGTGCTATTTCCGGCACATTCAACACCCACACAGCCAATCTGAGGTTTACACTGCAACTATAATGAGCAGACCTTAGTTGTAGTTTCTGGGAGAGAGCGTGTTATCTAGCATGATCAACTATCTGATCAACGCCAGCACACTCACACCCTCGATCACGATGACTTGTGACTTCACAGCTATCGACGGCCCCCAATTTCTTCTTACAATGCATGGGTCAACTCATGGTATGGTTTTCTAAAGGTGTCGCACGCCGGGATCGTCCCACATCGATAAATCTCCTTCCTGGCCAGAAAGCGAACGTTCTAACCACTCGGCGACACCTAAATCCGTCATATATATATATATATATATATATATATATATATATATATATATATATATATATATATATATATATATAAAACAGGCCACTTTAAGGTTCCATGTAATAAATTATTTCACCACAGCCCTTTTAAAGGACCGCGGATCTTCAGACTTTACATGGAACCTTAAAGTGGTCTGTTTTTATATAAATTATTAGCTCTGATTTACATTGAGCTCTCTGGATTTTATCCTCCTTGAGTCTACCCATAGGGATTACCTAGTTTTTCGTAAACTAAATATATATGTACATATACATATATATATATATATATATATATATATATATATATGTATGTATGTATATGTGTGTATTTAGGCAGCTATCCTTCTTTCATGCACATCTCATTAAAAACGACTGACAAGGTGCTTTTATTTAGTTTTTCTTATATAATTTCTCGTGCGATCTAATAATTTTAAATATTTTAATTTAAATATTCAAGGAGACCTACCGGAAACTATTCGGAACATACTTGTCGACAACACGAATAAATAGCATCATCCACATGCAAAAAATGACTAAAAATAATGAAAGTCTTATTAATAAAAACAAACAAACCAACACTTAATAATATTAACTTTGAACATGGACATAATATCTTGACCGTGTTTTGAAACAAAAAATGAAACATCTTATGAAACATACATACAACAAACTATTTCTAATTTTATCAGTTAAAATGTAATCCTTGAAAATGGCTAAATGTATAGCCGAAAGCGCTCGGATAAAAGAAGATTCGGACAATTTTTATATAATTTATCATCCGGAAAGAAAAAAAAATATTAGATCGCACGAGAAATTATATAAAAAAAAACTAAATAAAAGCACCTTGTCAGTTGTTTTTAATGAAATGTGCATATATATATATATATATATATATATATATATATATATATATATATATATACAGTGGGTAGCAAAAGTATTTAACACATTGGTTTTTCTTACATATCTCAAAAAATAACATTTCAATTTCAACGAAACTTATAGGAAATATTTAAACGAACATTTTCGATCAAAACATAGAAGGAAAACTTAAAACCAGTTTTGAGAAACATTTATTAACAATAAATAAAATAAACCATATGCAAAAGTATTTAACACACTTTACCAATGTGTTAAATACTTTTGCTACTCACTGTATATATATATATATATATATATATATATATATATATATATATATATATATATATACGCAACAGATTTAGGTATTTTAGTAATAAACGAATTGTGATATTGAATAGATATACTCACTGAGTATGTCGTAAAATACAACTTTTGTTTTACTTGAAAGTCGTGATTCCTATGATTTTGTTGGCTCTGATTTCATTAGCGAACAACGGACAAATATTTGAAAATAAAATAAAATAAATAATGATAAGGAAAACCGAAGGAACAAAACATAATGAAATTACAAAAACATCGCAGCTGTAAATTGCATTTTATAGTGCTGAATTCTGTTTTCTTTTGGGGAGAACAATCATTTTCTGCAGCCAGAAAATGCGTTTTCGTCTTCCATGTTTTTTCGTTCAACATGGAACTGTACTTTCTGCCCTCCATCAAGTGGAGAGTTCAGATTTCTTTGGGAAGACAATAACTAATTTGTTTTGAACCAGTTTTCCCCTCCGTTTAAATCAGGAAGATCCATCGATACAATTGCTTTGACAACGCAACGTTTATATTAATAGAAAGAGGGAGAAACATTACAATGGCGATTGCTGTTCTATTTAGATTGGCTCAATAAAAAAAATACTCGTATTAACAGAACGAAAAGACCTGCCAGAATTTATTATTGGTAGAAATAATCTGAACAATATAACATACGCAGATGACTTTGTCCTGATGGCACACACAGATAGAAAACTAAAATAAATATTCGACAAAGGAAAACAGAAAAAGATGATAACTGTTGTCTTATATTTATTCAATTAAACCTCGCAGTAAAAGTGTAAATTTCACACTATTTCGATTCGAATTTTAAATATTTTATGACAAGAATAAATCCACTTGAGATTCCCACGGGGTTTAAAATAGTCGTTTTAATTTATTTACTGCATCGATAAATATTTGAACTTAACAACTTTAACCAAATATTTTCTTTCTTTCTTATGATGTATACTTCTTTTCTTTCTTATGTATACCGCCTTTGTTCTTTTGTTCCTTCCTTCCTTCCTGCCTTGCTTTCTTTCTTTCATTCTTTCTTGTTATGTATACTATCTTTCTTTCTTTCTTTCTCGTTTGTATACTACCTTTCTTTCTTTCTTTCTTTCTTTCTTTCTTTTTCTCGATATATATACTACCTTTCTTACTTTCTTTCTCGTTATATTTACTGATTTTCTTTCTTTTTTCTCATTATGTATACTACCTTTTTTCTTTCTTTCTTTCTTTCTTGTTATGTATACTGCCTTTCTTCCTTTCTTTCTCGTTATATTTACTGTTTTTCTTTCTTTCTCTCTTTCTTTTTCTCGTTATATATACTACCTTTCTTACTTTCTTTCCTTCTTGCTTTCTTTCTATTGTTATGTATACTGCCTTTCTTCCTTTCTTTCTCGTTATATTTACTGCCTTTCTTTCTTCCTTTCTTTCTCGTTATATTTACTGCCTTTCTTTCTTCCTTTCTTTCTCGTTATATTTACTGCCTTTCTTTCTTCCTTTCTTTCTCGTTATATTTACTGCCTTTCTTTCTTCCTTTCTTTCTCGTTATATTTACTGCCTTTCTTTCTTCCTTTCTTTCTCGTTATATTTACTGCCTTTCTTTCTTTCTTTCTTTCTCGTTATATTTACTGCCTTTCTTTCTTTCTTTCTCGTTATATTTACTGCCTTTCTTTCTTTCTTTCTCGTTATATTTACTGCCTTTCTTTCTTTCTTTCTTTCTTTCTCGTTATATTTACTGCCTTTCTTTCTTTCTTTCTTTCTCGTTATATTTACTGCCTTTCTTTCTTTCTTTCTTTCTCGTTATATTTACTCCCTTTCTTTCTTTCTTTCTTTCTCGTTATATTTACTGCCTTTCTTTCTTTCTTTCTTTCTCGTTTCTTTCTTTCTTATGATGTATACTCCTTTTCTTTCTTATGTATACCGCCTTTGTTCTTTTGTTCCTTCCTTCCTTCCTGCCTTGCTTTCTTTCTTTCTTTCTTTCTTTCTTGTTATGTATACTATCTTTCTTTCTTTCTTTCTCGTTTGTATACTACCTTTCTTTCTTTCTTTCTTTCTTTTTCTCGATATATTTACTGCCTTTCTTTCTTTCTTTCTTTCTTTCTTTCTTTCTCGTTATATTTACTGCCTTTCTTTCTTTCTTTCTTTCTTTCTTTCTCGTTATATTTACTGCCTTTCTTTCTTTCTTTCTCGTTATATTTACTGCCTTTCTTTCTTTCTTTCTCGTTATATTTACTGCCTTTCTTTCTTTCTTTCTTTCTCGTTATATTTACTGCCTTTCTTTCTTTCTTTCTTTCTCGTTATATTTACTGCCTTTCTTTCTTTCTTTCTTTCTCGTTATATTTACTGCCTTTTTTTCTTTCTTTCTTTCTCGTTATATTTACTGCCTTCTTTCTTTCTTTCTCGTTATATTTACTGCCTTTCTTTCTTTCTTTCTTTCTCGTTATATTTACTGCCTTTCTTTCTTTCTTTCTTTCTTTCTCGTTATATTTACTGCCTTTCTTTCTTTCTTTCTTTCTCGTTATATTTACTGCCTTTCTTTCTTTCTTTCTTTCTCGTTATATTTACTGCCTTTCTTTCTTTCTTTCTTTCTCGTTATATTTACTGCCTTTTTTTCTTTCTTTCTTTCTCGTTATATTTACTGCCTTTCTTTCTTTCTTTCTTTCTCGTTATATTTACTGCCTTTCTTTCTTTCTCTCTCGTTATATTTACTGCCTTTCTTTCTTTCTTTCTTTCTTTCTTTCTCGTTATATATTCTACCTTTCTTTCTCGTTATGTATACTATAATCGACGAATGCTTCATTACCATCGAGCAGAACCTAATCTTTCTCCGCTTCTGATAAACAGTCGTGTATTCCCAATGGGACTATTTACCTTGAATACCTATTAGGCCCTCAAATTCACTCCAGACCTAAAGTGGCCATCGTTTACCTGATTCATTGCGATAGATATTGGACAAGTGGACGGCACCTTGCATTTGACTACGTCTACCTTACTGATCTTTACAAGAGCAAGACCAGACCAAAATGGAGTCTTGCTGGAACTACCCATTTCTCACTATCCAACCTTGACTGAGTTCAAAACCGTTTACGTAGCTTTGTCTGAATATTAAATGTTTTCCACCCTACAACGCCTTTCTTACAAATAAAACGTTACGATTATCTCGCGACACTATCGCTATTTCCATGGCAAATGTTCTGACGTGCTACACTTCTTAATTCTACCAATTCAGACATCGTAACTAGGACCCACGATGCTTTCGTACACAGAGTCGATTCATCCGCATTCCCTTCTGAACTGTTACTTGTCAAGTATACTACACGAGGCTCCTTCCTCCCAATCACTATGAACTTTTTCAAGTCTAAGGGCAACAGTTATCTATCCTTCATATCCTCATAATTTTACATTCTTACTTCTCCCTTTGGCAGTCGCCGACTACAATATCCAGTTTATTCGCTTTCACGCAATCAAGCTTATTCTTACTCCTATATATATATATATATTTAGTTAAGTAACGAAAATCTTGGTAATCCGTATGGATAATCCCAAGGAGGATGAAATCCTGAGAGCTCAATGTTGAGTCAGAGCGAATAATTTAATTTAAAGAAAAACAGACCACTTTAAGGCTCCATTTGTTATAATTTATTTCACCAGAGAATTATTTTTTTCTCTGGATCTTCAGACTTCACTTTCAAAAGGTGATACGAAAAATGAAATTAAAATTTACACTTTTGACGGGCAGTATTCAGCTTATATAAGTTGACATAGAGGGTGGTGAGGAATGGTATGAGAGGCATGGTCGAGTTTAGAGAGGGAAGGGAGAGTTTTAAAATTTATTTTTATATTTCTTTCTATTATAATACTTAATGTTGAGGAAGGAAGGGGTAAGGATTTTTCGTTTCACCTTTTGAAATTGAAGTCTGAAGATCCAGAGAAAAATAAAATTATCTGGTGAAATAAATTATTACAAATGGAGCCTTAAAGTGGTCTGTTTTTATTTTTATTATATATATATATATATATATATATATATATATATATATATATATATATATATATATATATATACTATTAATACTCGGTTGGAAAAATCTTGGATGACACAACTGTCAATAGGTTTTATGCTAATTAGCTTTTAGTTTTTTTATCAATAAATACTGTTTGATGTCATTTCTTCTTTAGCCAGCATACCCTGAAGATCCGTTTAGATGAAACCTAGGTAGGTTGTTCCTGGGTCTTTAGGATTTATTTCATTTATATATATATATATATATATATATATATATATATATATATATATATATATATATACATATATATAAATGGTGGTACACGTTTGGAAAAACCTCGGATAGCTCAACTTGCAGTAGAACAAATCGGTACCCGAGGAAAAATAAGGAATAAAAAAAGAAAGAACCAAGAACATTAAAACAAGGCGAAAACAATCGTCCAGTGTTTAAGCTCGAAGTCCAAAGAAAAAAAACAACGAGTAAAAGGCAACTTCATAAAGTGCTCAATACACGAAGTAGAGCAAACCTACCTTGGTTTCACCTAAACGAATCTTCAGGGTATATATATATATATATATATATATATATATATATATATATATATATATATATATATATAGTACGCGATCTTCTCTTTGCAGATGATGCTACTCTATTAGCACACAGTCTAGAAGACATTCAAACTAGCCTTGATATATTCTCTGATACAGCAAAAGTATTTGGACTCACTATCAACATAAAGAAGACGGAGCTAATGTACCAGCCAGTACCAGGCAATCCATCTCTCACAAATCCTTCCGTATTCATTGGTGGTACGACATTAAAAACTTTTGAGGAATTCACGTATCTTGGATCACCAGTCTCTTCTGATGGAAAAACGAACAGATAAATCCAATGGAGAATAGCCAAAGCCAGCACAGCATTCGGTAATCTTAAACGTAGGTTATGGGACACCAAAGACGTGTCTCCCAGAGTAAAGATCGACATATACAGATGAGTCGTTCTTTCAACCCTTCTCTATGGCGCTGAAACTTGGACCCAGTACTGCAAGCACATAAATCAACTTGGCGCCTTTCACATGCGCTGTCTTCGTGCCATATGTGATATAAAATGGGATGACAGGGTCAAGAATAGTGCAATACTGATGAAATGTAACAACATCACAGGGGTTGAAACCATTCTAGCAAAGATACAACTTAGGTGGTCTGGTCATACAGTGAGAATGGATGAGCATAGGCTTCCAGAAAAAGTGCTGTATGGACAACTACCAAACTCCAAGCGTTCAGTTGGATGTCCACTCTTATGGTACAAAGACAACTTGAAATGTCTCAACTTTGATCTGAAAACCTAGGAAGCGCAAGCATCAAACCGAAAGGAATTGGCGTCAGACATATTTCATTAAGTTAAAGGGTTTTGAAGACAGTAGACTGAAGCACCGCGATCAGCTTCGTCAAGCTCTGAAGCAGAGACGCCATGAAAATCCTGCTTTAAGAAATTTCATCTGTCAGTGTGGCTTTGTCACCTGCAGCAAGGCTGGGCTAGTATTACACTTAAGAAAGCACAAATGAAATATGTCTTTCCCTTATCTGATTTTCTACAAAATAGCCCCTGCGAACAGGCATAAGTATAAAACGAAAGACACTATTCAATGCTGACCCTCATTTATTGTTCACGATAGGAGAGTCCACCATATATAGATATATATTTTAAAAGAAGAGAGAAACGGCAAACGTTTTTGGTTATAATGTGGATTTTTAAAAATATATACTTTATTTTCCATATTTTTGCTACACGGGTGTCCGGTCTTGCGACCTTCATCAGGCAAAGAGTGGTTATTTCCATATATTATTTCCACATATTAAAAAAATCCACTTTATAACCAAAAACATTTGCGGTTTCTCTCTTCTTTTTAAAATATACACTTTTCCCTCTTTGGAACAACTATAAACTCTTCCCCCCTCTCTCTCTCTCTCTTTATATATATATATATATATATATATATATCAATTATGTGGTGCAGTTCAATTTACATTAGATGAATCATTCATACAAAAAGCAGATAGTGAAGTTAATGATATAAATGGCCAGAATCACCCTCGCAAACAATTTTTAATAAAATACATTAACTGTTATTACCTGGATGTAAAAAAGACATATCTATTTCTATACCTGAGGATGATTGTATGAACAATCGAAAGCTTGTAGTAAAAAAAAAGACTGGAATTTATAAACAGGGATTCTAACATTCATCAACGGGTTCGAGGTTAATGTATTTTATTAAAAATTGTTTGCGAAGATGATTCTTGCCATTTATATCATTAACTTCACTATCTGCTTTTTGTATGAATGATTCATGTAATATATATATATATATATATATATATATATATATATATATGTGTGTGTGTGTGTGTGTGTGTGTAAACAGAGGTGCCCTCTGAAAAATACTCAAAAAGCTTGGCGTACCTGAAAGTATGCTAAATGTCATCATCTCGTTTCATGAAGTAATGTAAGCATGTTCTATCTAATGAAGAGTTTTCGGAAACCTTTGATGGAACAAATGGCACAAAATAAGTTTGTGTCATGGTTCCAGTATTTCACTCTTCTTTTCGGTCACCCTGCAGCATGCTTTTAGTGATCTTGACATGGGTGTAAAATTTGAATTCCGCTCAAGTGGCGGCCTCTTTAACCATCAGCGTTGTAAATCAAAATCGCTGACTCAAGCAAGTATTATTCGTGATCTTTTGTTCGCTGATGACGCTGCGATAGTGGCCACCTCAATCGAAGAATCTCAAGGACTCGTGAATCGTTTTCCACCGCTTGCAACGGATTCGGACTGACTATAAGCATAAAGAAAAGTGTAGTTGTCCATCAACCAAGGCGACAACACTTAAGCAGGTCAAGGGTATAAAACAAAAACCACTTGCCCATACCTTTCCAATCGTTCTCATTACTGTTGGCAGCAACAACCTGAAATATGGAAAACCATTCTCGAATTTAGGAAGCAAAGTCAATTCAAGTGCCTCTTTGGATGACGAAATAGTTAACCGAATATCAAAGCAACCAGTGCCTTTGGTAAGCTTAATCATTGCCTATGGGATGTTCATGGGATTTCAGTGAAAACGAAAATCAGTGTTTATCGAGCAGTCATTCTCACCACACTTCTTTATGGGTCAGAATCGTGGACGCCATAGAAGACGCATATCAATCAACTTGATGATTTTCATAAACGCTGTCTTCGTTCTATATGCAGTTATACACGACAGGACAAAATCTCTAACCCTGATCTTTTCATCAAATGTGGCGTCGGTGATATCAATTGCTTTCTGATGCAATCACAGTTCAGATGGGCTGGTCATGTCATCAGAATGAGTTATGATCGGATGTCTGAAATCCTCGTCCTCAGCCAACGTTTTCATGTTAAGCTTAATGTAGGCCATCCTTGGTTACGCTTCAAGAATAAACTTAAATACAATTTAAATGCTGCAAATACCCCTATAGGGGAGTTCGAACTTGCTGTTGAAAACTGGAGAAGTACCTACTACCGCACTTCCCGCCCGTGGAACTTTTTTTTCGTCTCGGCCATCTGAGAGAATTAAGAATTAACACTAAATCTTGGGCTAATTCATCTGCCCATATGACGGTCGACTCTTCAGTATGCCCTTCGTGTGGATTTGTTTGCCATCCACAGACAGACTGTTTCGCAGCTCATCAGTGTGGCTAGACGTCCGGTTGCCTCTAGCTAGGATCGAAACCCGACTGAATTTGCGTCAGTCCGAACTTCTCCCGCTAAGTACGGTACGGAATGAAGGTGAATTTTAGCGTGTTTATTTTTAGATTCGGATAAACACACAGTGACTGAGAGTGACTCAATTCTGTCGAAGAGTCGTGCAGTAGTAGCTTAAATAGTCACTGTTTACAAATTCACACCTCAAACCAGAGGGCTCAACCGAAATTAATTTTGAGCTAATATTTTTGTCATCCACAGACAGAGTGTTTCGCTGTTTCACAGCTCATCAGTGGGGCTAGACGTCCGGTTGCCTCTAGCTAGGATCGAAACCCGACTGAATTTGCGTCAGTCCGAACTTCTCCCGCTAAGCCGTCAGTGAATTTTAGCGTGTTAGATTCGGATAAACACACAGTGATTGAGAGTGACTCAATTCTGTCGAAGAGTCGTGCATATATATATATATTTAAGTAATTAATCGAGTCTGAAACCTCAACAGAATGCAGAAAGCACTGGACGGCCGTTGGTATGGTGTCTGCTTGACAACCTAACTGTCAGGGTTTCAATTCTCAGTAGTGGATGCGCACTGCTGATGAGTCCCAAATATAGGACGAAACGGCCGTCCAGTGCTTTCTGCATTCTGTTGAGGTTTCAGACTCGATGATATTACTTAATTATAATTATCAAATCCTCCTAATAATTTCTATCATATATATATATATATATATATATATATATATATATATATATATATATATATATATACTGTTACATTATTACATGTAAGTTACTACTACAAAATTTCGAAATGACGAAATGATTTTAAAAACGAAAAACGAAATGATTTTAATTAAACAAAAACGAAATTATGTGTGTTGACGGATTCAACCATTTTCTTTTGATTTTACTACTACAAAATTTCAAATAGTGTTTCGACGTTTAAAACACGCCTCATCAGGTAGTTAACGATGATGATAATGAATGATTTTATTTGAAATTACAATTTATGAAACATCACATTTTTGGAAAATTTTCCATAAAAGGCGAAAAAAAATTTTTTTTTTAATTTAAAAAGGAAAGAAAATAAGGAATCAATAAAAAGAAAAGGAAGAGGAAAGAAAAGAAAGGAATAAGGAAGTAAAAGAAATCAACCCTACTATGAAGAGAAAGGAAAGAAAAGGAAGGAAAGAGAGAGGAGTATATCCAAATACAAAAGATGAGGAAAAAGAAGAATATAAGATCTGATATGTTGTTGATACGAGCTTAAATCAATGAATCCACGCCGAGAAAGAGAATTGAAATTTGAACGACAATAATAACACTACAAGATAGTAACATATAACAACTACATTACCGCGTCTCAGATTTTATGGCATTTTTAATATATCACAATTTCAAACAGAATTATACATAGTATGTAAATAAAAGACACTTTAAGAAGAACGTAAGTATTTTAATAGTTTCCAAAAATGTAAAAAGAAGTTAAATAAAATCATTTATTACCATCGTTTATTACCTCATTGTTAACTACCTGATGAGACGTGTTTGAAACGTCGAAACACAATTTGCAATTTTGTAGTAGTAAAATCAAAAGAAAATGGTTGAATCCGTCAACACAGATAATATTCTCCACACGTGACATTAACTGACGTTATTTTCGGTTAACAATATCAAAATAGCGTTCTCTACATTCCAGTTGCTAAGAACATTCTGTTTTTTGTTTTTATTAACTACCTTGTTTAATTAAAATCATTTCGCTTTTGTTTAATTAAAATCATTTCGTTTTGTTTAATTAAAATCATTTCTTTTTCGTTTTTAAAATCATTTCGTCAGCAATTACTACTGTTTTCCTATTGTCATTTATATTTATAAAGATTGTCTTCTCTACATGTTAACTCTGAGAAATTGTCATACATATATATATATATATATATATATATATATATATATATATATATATATATATATATCAATTATGTAGTGCGCATTCAATTTATATAACGTAAATCATTCATACGAAAAACAAATACTGAAGCTAATTATATGGCCAGAATCACTCTCGCAAACAATATTTAATAATAAAATACAATCAACTTCGAATCCGTTAATGAATGGTATGATCCTTGTTTATAAATTCCGGTTTTATCAGGTTTTATTTTTTCTACTAGCCGGGATTTCAATCGTTTCGAACGACCATCATCAGGTAGACATTTGAATGTGTTTTTGTTAAATTCCAGGTAATAATGAGACATCGAAAACATATTCACAGATCTCTTGATGGTTCTTGATTGGACTTTGAAAACGGAAAGCTGAGTATGAATGTTGATACCATTACGTAAGGCCTGAATAATCTTTTTCCTGTCATCAAATTCCAGTCGAATCCTTTAAATTTACTTACGTGCTAATACCCTTGGGAAAGGTATGAATCCTCTTCTTCCTCGAACTATGGGTAAATAGCAGGACAGATTGGGTTCTATAGCTTTGGATGGCAACTGGTCTACCGCAGAAAGAAATGGCAACTTACTGCGAGAAAAAATTTACTTCGTCAGTCATGTATCAAAAGATACATGATCGCCTAAGCGTGTATCACGCATGGCACATGACTGACTGAAGAAGGAAGGAAGGAAGGAAGGAAGGAAGGACGTTAAGAATGAAGAACGGATGGAGGGAAGAACGGGAAAGAAAACTGAATAAAAGACACAAAAAAGAATGAAAGAAATAAAGAATTAAGAAAAGGAAAAGAAAAAATGAAGAGGAAAGGAAAAAAAGAAAGAAAGAAAGAAAGAAAGGAAGGAAGGAAGGATGAAAGAAAGAAAGCAAGTAAAAGAAAAGTGAATAAAAGACACACGGTATGAAAGGAAGAAATAAAGAACGAAGAAAAGGAAAAGAAAAGAAAAAATGAAGAGGAAAGGAAAAGAAAGAAAAAGAAAGAAAGTTTGAAAGAAAAAGAAAGAAAGGAAAAAAGGGAAAAAATGCAATTAAAATCAAAGCGAAATGAATAGGAGAATAAAAGATAGAAAGGAAAAAAAGACTAATTAATATAAAGAAGAAAAAAATAAAAAAGCAGAAAAGAAAAACTCAAAGAAAGAAAGAAGGAAAGAAAGACAAGAGTGAGAAAGATACATAGGTAGATAGATAATCAGAAAAGAAAGGGATAAGAGGTATTTAAAAGGAATAAATAGAAATAAAGTAGGACAAGCAAAAAAAAGAAAGAAAGAAAGAAAGTAGAAAAGAAGAAAGAAAAAGAAGGGAAAGAAAAAGAAGGAAAAGAAAATACAATAAAAGGAAATGACAGACGTAAAGAAAATAAAGAAAAAAGTGGAAAAGTAGAACCGATTGAAATAGAAAGAGAAAAGGAAAGAAAAAAGAATGAGTATCCCAAATAAAGAAAGGAAGAAAGAAAGAGAAAAACGAAATTCGTCATAGAAGTAGAGAAATGTTAAAGATGTCAGAGCGAGAGAGAGAGAGAGAGGGGGGGAAGGGAGAGAGAGATAGAGAAAGAAAAGCAAAAAAGAGAGAGGAGAATTAAAGAAAAAGAAAAACAGTGATAGAAAGAACAAGAAAGAGATCGCGAGTATGTAAGAAAAGGAAAAAGAGAATAAATTGAAAAAGAGATAAAATCCAAAAGAAAGAGACAAGGAAAGAAGAAAAGTAAAAGAAGGAAGAAGAAAAATGAAAGAAGAAATAAGAAAGGGTGAAAGAAAGAAGGAAAAGTGAAAGAAAGAATAAGAAACGGTGAAAGAAAGAAGGAAAAGTGAAAGAAAGAAGAAAGAGTGAAAGAAAGAAGAGAGAGTGAAAGAAAGAGCGAAAGAAAAAAAAGAAGGAGTAAAAGAAAGAATAAGAAAGGGCGAGGGAAAGAAGAAGAAAGGATGAAAGAAAGAAGAAGAAAGAGTGAAAGAAAGTAGAAGAAAGGGTGAAAGAAAGAAAGAAAGAAAGAAAGAAAGAATGAAAGAAGAAGAAAGATTGAAAAAGAACAAGAAAGAGTGAAGGAAAGAAGAAGAAAGAGTGAAAGAAACAAAAGAGAGAGAAGGAAAGAAGAAAGAGTAAAAGAAAAACGAAAGAGTAAAAGAAAGAAGAAGAAAGGGTGAAAGAAATGAAAAAGAGGGAAAGAAAGAAAAAAGATTGAAAGAAGGAAAAAGAGAACAGAAAGAAGAAAGAGTGAAAAGAGAAGAAAGAGAGAAAGAAAGAAGAAGAAAAAGTGAAAGAAGAAGAAGAAAGAGTGAAAGAAAAAGAAAGGGTAAACGGAAGAAGAAATAGTGAAAGAAAGAAGAAGGAGTGAAAGAAAAAAGAAGAAAGATTGTAAATAAAGAAGAAGAAAGGTGAAAGAAAGACGAAGAAGTAGTGAAAAAAAGAAAAAGAAAGGGTGATAGAAAGAAGAAGAAACCGTGAAAGAAATAAAAGGAGTGAACAAAAGAAGGAAAATGTGAAATAAAAAAGAGTGAAAGAAAGAAGAAAATGTGAACGAAGAAGGAGAAAGAGTAAAAGAAAGAAGAAGAAAGGTGAAAGAAAGAAGAAGAAAGAGTGAACAAATGAAGAAGAAAAAGTGAAATAAAAAAGAGTGACAGAAAGTAGAAAGAGTGAAAGAAGACGGAGAAAGAGTAAAAGAAAGAAGTAAGGTGATAGAAAGAAGAAGAAGAAGTGAAATGAAAAAGATTGAAAGAAAAAAGACAGAGTGAAAGGAGGAGAAAGAGTGAAAGAAGAAGGAGAAAGCGTGAAATAAAGATGAAGAAAGGGTTAAAGGAAGAAGAAAGAGTGAAAGAAGAAGAAGAAAGGTGAAAGAAAGATGAACAAAAGAAGAAGAAAGAGTGAAATAAAAAAGAGTGAAAGGAAGAAGAAAGAGCGAAAGAAGAAGGAGGAAGAGGAAAAGAAAGAAGAAGATAGGTGAAAGACAGAAGAAGAAAGAGTGAACAAAAGAAGAAGAAAGAGTGAAATGAAAAATAGGGAAAGAAAGAAGACAGAGTGAAAGGAGAAGGAGAAAGAGTAAAAGAAAGAAGAAGAAAGGTGAAAGAAAGAAGAAGAAAGATGAATAAAAGAAGAAGAAAGAATGAATTAAAAAACAGTGAAAGAAAGAAGAAAGAGTGAAAGAAGAAGAAGAAAGAGTAAAAAAAAGAAGAAAGGGTGAAAGGAAGGAGAAAGGGTGAAAGAAACAGGGAAGTGTGAAAGAAGAAGGAGAAAGAATAAAAGAAATAAGAAGAAAGTGTGAAAGGAAGAAGAAAGAGTGAAAGGAGAAGGAGAAAGAGTGAAAGAAAAAAGAAAGAGAGAACTAAGAAGGAAAAATAGTAAATGAAAGAAGAAGAAAGGTGAAAGAAAGAAGAAGAAAGATGAACAACAGAAGAAGAAGGTTTGAAATAAGAAAGAGTGAAAGAGGAAGGAGAAAGAGTAAAAGGAAGAAGAAAAATGGTGAGCAAAAGAAGAAGAAACAGTGAAATAAAACATAGTGAAAGAAAGAAGAAAGAGTGAAAGAAGAAGGAGAATAAGTAAAAGAAAGAAGAAGAAAGGTGAAAGAAAATAGAAAGATGAACAAAAGAAGAAGAAAGAATGAATTAAAAAAGACTGAATGAAGAAGGAGAAAGAGTAAAAGAAAGAAGAAGAAGAAAGGGTGAAAGAAGAAAGAGTTGAAGAATAAGGAGAAAGATTAACAGAAAGAAGAAACGGTGAAAGGAAGAGGAAAGATGGAATGAAGCAGAAGAAAGAGTAAAAGAAAGAAGAAGAAAGGGCGAAAGAAAGAAGAAAGAGTTAAAGAGGAAGGAGAGAGTGTAAAAGAAAGCAGAAAAAGGGTGCAAGAAAGAAGAAAGATTGAAAGAAGGAGGAAGAGTAAAAGACAGAAGAAAGGGTGAAAGAAAGAAGAAAGAATGAAAGAAGGAGGAAGAGTAAAAGAAAGAAGAAAGGGTGAAAGAAAGAAGAAAGAATGAAAGAAGGAGGAAGAGTAAAAGAAAGAAGAAGAAAGGATGAAAGAAAGAAGAAAGATTTAAAGAAGAAGGAGAAAGTGTAAAAGAATGTAGAAGAAAGGGTGAAAGAAAGAAGAAAGAGTGTAAGAAGAAGGAGAAAGAGTAAGACAAGGAAGAAGAAAGGGTGAAAGAAAGAAGAAAGAGTGAAAGAGGAAGGAGAAAGTGTAAAAGAAAGAAGAAGTAAGTTGAAAGAAAGAAGAAGAAAGAGTGAACAAAAGAAGAAGAAAGAGTGAAAGAAAAAAGAGTGAAAGAAAGAAGAAAGAGTGAAAGAACAAGGAGAAACAGTAAAAGAAAGAAGAAAAGTGAAAGAAAGAAGAAAGAGTTAAAGAAGAGGAGAACGTGTAAAAGAAAGAAGCAGAAAAGTTGAAAGAAAGAAGAAAGAGGTAAAGAAGAAGGTGAAAGAGTAAAAGAAAGAAGAAGAAAGAGTGAAAGGAAGAAGAAAGGCTGAAAGAAAGAAAAAGAAAGGGCGAAAGACACATATTCAAGAAAACACTAACTGTAACAGCAAAAACTGACATCATACTATAATTAAGTAACGTCTTTTGTATGTCTCTTATCACATACATGAAGATCACCTCGGATCATGGCCACAGAATGTTTAGTAGATACGAATAAGAACATTGTTGCGTCTTCTTCAATTTACAATGTAAGTATAAGGCCAAGCTGGACCTTCACTTTGTGTCCTTTAATTTAGGTAAACCAAATCTTTTTTGTTTAAACGAGTAAACACCTAAATTAATTTTTTTCTAACCAGAAGCCCAAGTTAAGTTTTTCATTACTTTTTTCCCCCCAGTCACTGGAAAATTAAGACTTTTAAAAAATATTGCATTCGTATTTGTAGAATGAGCAACAACTGACGGAAGCCATTATTGTTAAATCTCTCGTCGTAATTGATACATCCTCGCAAAAATAAAATATAGGTCAGCGATTTTCCATCGTTTAATGCCAAATAAATATCCAGAAAATATCTAAATTTCTAAAACATGTAAGTATTTGAAATCTATTTCAATTAAACTTTCCAAATCTTTAGATTAAACTTGATTCATGATTTCACGATGATGATTACTTCTTCAAGAATTAAATACATTTTTTTAAATTCACGATTTATCACTTTGATTCTTCATAGGAAAAGGTTTGTTAGCTAGTATGCCATATGAGAGAAAGAAACAGACAAACAGACGGACAGACAGGGATAAAGACAGGTTTTACTGTGCCCTCAAAATGGGGTATTTCTGAAACAGTTCCAGTTTCCTATTTTATATCCCGTCAGCTACCATGGCGCCATATATGGGTGACATGTGATTTCAGTTTAGGCCATGTCTTCACATAATGCAGATAATCATATTTTCATTTTAAGTTGCTTCGTCAAATGTCCGTCACTCTCTATGCATAATTCTATATAAGGCAATATCTATGGATTCCTGTGAAATCAATCAGATCATGTATTTATTAGTAATTTAGTTTTCAGCTGTCTCTTCCCGATGACAAACAGCAGTCACCTTGTAGTTTTAATCACCTAGACACGTCGACTGCCATGACACCATATATTGGCGACATGGCGTTTCACTTTAAGCGTGACGATTACATTTTCATTTAAAATCAGTCGGAGATAGTCTATGCGTTTTCTGTATAAATCAATATCTGTAGCTTCCTGTAAATATTCGGAGAAATGCTTGTCTTAACTTTCATTTTTACTTTCACTTTCACTTTCGAAAATGAATAGTCGGTATAAAAATAAGCATAAGGATAAAGTTGATATATATCGAAAGAAAGATAAAATCTATAATAATAATCGTCTAATTCATTTTGTCGCCAATACACAGTGATGTAGCCAAGTAAAATCCTGAACGATATTATTATTTTGGACCTTGTATTAGATATTGATGAAGACAGTTTAGTAAAAAAATTAATCGCCGTTTACAAATCTCAAGTGACAATAACTATTTCAGTTGGCACTATATGCACCCTTCTGTCTGATTCAACCCGCCTGATTTGAGATTTGGCGACTTCTGGTCAGCCCGCGACAACCTTGTAAAATCTGGCCAGAAACAGATAGATTTGTAAATATCGACCAGTCAAACCAATAACAATGCCAAGGCTTTCGATTCATAATGACTCACAATTCGCTGTCCTAATTTTTCAAGAACCGCTTACCATTAAATCGGGTGTTAAGCGTGCCAAACTACCGCTACCCCTAACCCTAACCGTGCCAAACTAACTCTAACACTAACCCAAACCCAAATTTGCCAAACTAATTTAACTTGGAAAAGAGCCTAAAATTGACATCCAAATTCACAAAGATTATTGAAATAACGATTAAATCTTCCTTTCTATATATTTCCTTCTCTCTCTCTCTCTTCTGTCTCTCAATATATATATATATATATATATATATATATATATATATATATATATATATATATATATATAGTGTGTCCCCAAAAATTATACAATATAAACTAAGGGGTGTATACATTTTTGGGATACCCTGTATGTATATATATATATATATATATATATATATATATATATATATATATATATATATATATATATATATATATATATATATATATACATATATATATATATATTTAATAATAATAATAATAATAATAATAATAATAATATAAATAGTTATACTCGTCTGGAAAAACCTTAGGTATTTCGGCTTGTAAATGAACAAACCAATACCCAAGGAAAAATAAGGAATAACAAAAAGAAAGAACTAAGAACATGAAATTGAGGCGAAAACAATCGTCCAGAATCCAAGCTCAGAGTCCAAAGAAAAAAAAACCCAAAACGAGTAAAGCAAAAGTAACTAAAGCAAAAGTAACACACACACACACACACATTATATATATATATATATATATATATATATATATATATATATATATATATATAATGTGTGTGTGTGTGTGTGTGTGTGTGTGTGTGTGTGTCCCACATTATATATGCTCGGGTTAATAAAGTAATTCTTGACCTAATGTGATTAAATATGCCTTAATGTTTAAACAAAGAGATTCTGGCTCAGTAGTAAACATGGCCTATTAACTGATAGGAGTTATCTCCCTTTGCATGTATAGCCTAATATGAATGATCAACTCTTTTGAAGTGATAGATCACGACAGCTGTTGGGGCCATGTGAGTAAATATGCTTTAATGTTTAAAAAATTTATTGAGTATTTTTATTGTTTAGGTAAGAAGCATTATAAAATACCACAAATATCTTTTTTGTGGAAAAAGGAATTTTCAACAATATACAATAAACGACATTCTTGTACATGTAGTTATGGATAATATTATACATTAATTACTATTTTTTAAAAATTAATAACTATTTGTGCTCAGTTGTTGATATTAATAGCTATCTGTTGATGTGTTAAAATTTTGGAATAATTCAATTTAAATTTCATCTCTCTGAGAGATGTCGCGATAATAAATAAACATATCCCCTCACCGGTAGCACAGCCAACAATGTTAACGTGATAAACTTTCTCAATGTGACCTTGGACATAAATACTGGTTATTACAAACCATATACCAAAGATCTAGAAGGGACGATGGGTAAATTGTCGACATATTATATTTTTAATTTCGCGCATGCGCGTTGTTTGTTTTTGATTTTTGTCGACTATACTGTATAGTAGAGCCAGTTGGGCACCGTCTGTGAGAAAAAGAGCTCCATGACGCAATTCACTCCGCCAGGAATTTGGAAATGACATGCTGTACTGTTTGTCATTCGCACCGGAAGCTCCAATGCGAACAATTCAGAGTGTTTGGATGTCAATCTGAAGACACTGCAGAGGATTCGGAATGAATTATATGAAATATCCAGTCACCAAAATGATGTTTGGTGTGATCACTAG
The DNA here is from genome assembly GCA_964036315.1 of Acanthosepion esculentum. Lineage (NCBI taxonomy): Eukaryota > Metazoa > Mollusca > Cephalopoda > Sepiida > Sepiidae > Acanthosepion > Acanthosepion esculentum. Next base: position 80,634,578 of record OZ038509.1, read on the forward strand.
TGATAGCGATGTTATGCTTTCACTCATCTTCCCATAGGGCCGCACAATCAACACTGACGCCCGTATGAAGTGCCTTGAGGAGGTAGTGCTGTCTGGGTCAAAAGGTGGATGCTAGAAGACCCTGTGTCTGGCAACATGACTCTGCACTATGCTACACAAGCAGGAGAATCCAGTCATGGCTGTCATACAATTTCTGCGACCACATCACCCCTTACATCTGACCACCTAACTCGCCAAACAGCAACCCCTTGATTATAATTCGTAGGGCGCAGTTGAGCAAGAGACCTACAAAACTCTTAGCACCAAAGATGAACTGAGGGCAAGGATTATGGCAACAAGGAGACAGTCCAGAGAGATTCAGGAGGATTCGAAATAATCTGGAGACTGTGGTTGCAGTCAATGGCGATTTTATTGAATAAATTTACTCTTCAGTATTTCAAGATATTTTTGTGTAATTTTGGTAAATATATCTGTTAAAATGAGAAGTCAGTGTTATTTAGATTTTGGCTTCATTTAGACGACAATTTATCAATCACACCCTTGCATATCTGTTAAAATGAGATGTCAGTGATATTTTCATTTTGGCTTCATTTCGACGACAATTTATCAATCGCACCCTTGCATATCTGTTAAAATGAGATGTCAGTATTATTTTCATTTTGGCTTCATTTCGACGACAATTTAACAATCGCACCCTTGCATATCTGTTAAAATGAGATGTCAGTGTTATTTTCATTTTGGCTTCATTTCGACGACAATTTATCAATCGCACCCTTGCATATCTGTTAAAATGAGATGTCAGTGTTATTTTCATTTTGGCTTCATTTCGACGACAATTTATCAATCGCACCCTTGCATATCTGTTAAAATGAGATGTCAGTGTTAATTTCATTTTGGCTTCATTTAGACGACAATTTATCAATCGCACCCTTGCATATCTGTTAAAATGAGATGTCAGTGTTATTTTGATTTTGGCTTCTTTTAGACGACAATTTATCAATCGCACCCTTGCATATCTGTTAAAATGAGATGTCAGTGTTATTTTCATTTTGGCATCATTTCGACGACAATTTATCAATCGCACTCTTGCATATCTGTTAAAATGAGATGTCAGTGTTATTTTCATTTTGGCTTCATTTAGACGACAATTTATCAATCGCACCCTTGCATATCTGTTAAAATGGGATGTCAGTGTTATTTTGATTTTGGCTTCATTTCGACGACAATTTATCAATCGCACCCTTGCATATCTGTTAAAATGAGACGTCAGTTTTATTTTGATTTTGGCTTCATTTAGACGACAATTTATCAATCGCACCCTTGCATATCTGTTAAAATGAGATGTCAGTGTTATTTTCATTTTGGCTTCATTTCGACGACAATTTATCAATCGCACCCTTGCATATCTGTTAAAATGAGATGTCAGTTTTATTTTGATTTTGGCTTCATTTAGACGACAATTTATCAATCGCACCCTTGCATATCTGTTAAAATGAGATGTCAGTGTTATTTTCATTTTGGCTTCATTTCGACGACAATTTATCAATCGCACCCTTGCATATCTGTTAAAATGAGATGTCAGTGTTATTTTCATTTTGGCTTCATTTAGACGACAATTTATCAATCGCACCCTTGCATATCTGTTAAAATGAGATGTCAGTGATATTTTCATTTAGGCTTCATTTCGAAGACAATTTATCAATCGCACCCTTGCATATCTGTTAAAATGAGATGTCAGTATTATTTTCATTTTGGCTTCATTTCGACGACAATTTATCAATCGCACCCTTGCATATCTGTTAAAATGAGATGTCAGTGTTATTTTCATTTTGGCTTCATTTAGACGACAATTTATCAATCGCACCCTTGCATATCTGTTAAAATGAGATGTCAGTGTTATTTTTATTTTGGCTTCATTTCGACGACAATTTATCAATCGCACCCTTGCATATCTGTTAAAATGAGATGTCAGTGATATTTTCATTTAGGTTTCATTTCGACGACAATTTATCAATCGCACCCTTGCATATCTGTTAAAATGAGATGTCAGTGATATTTTCATTTTGGCTTCATTTCGACGACAATTTATCAATCGCACCCTTGCATATCTGTTAAAATGAGATGTCAGTGTTATTTTCATTTTGGCTTCATTTAGACGACAATTTATCAATCGCACCCTTGCATATCTGTTAAAATGAGATGTCAGTGTTATTTTTATTTTGGCTTCATTTCGACGACAATTTATCAATCGCACCCTTGCATATCTGTTAAAATGAGATGTCAGTGTTATTTTCATTTTGGCTTCATTTAGACGACAATTTATCAATCGCACCCTTGCATATCTGTTAAAATGAGATGTCAGTGCTATTTTCATTTTGGCTTCATTTCGACGACAATTTATCAATCGCACCCTTGCATATCTGTTAAAATGAGATGTCAGTGATATTTTCATTTAGGCTTCATTTAGACGACAATTTATCAATCGCACCCTTGCATATCTTAAAATGAGATGTCAGTGTTATTTTCATTTTGGCTTCATTTAGACGACAATTTATCAATCGCACCCTTGCATATCTGTTAAAATGAGATGTCAGTGTTATTTTCATTTTGGCTTCATTTCGACGACAATTTATCAATCGCACCCTTGCATATCTGTTAAAATGGGATGTCAGTGTTATTTTGATTTTGGCTTCATTTCGACGACAATTTATCAATCGCACCCTTGCATATCTGTTAAAATGGGATGTCAGTGTTATTTTGATTTTGGCTTCATTTAGACGACAATTTATCAATCGCACCCTTGCATATCTGTTAAAATGAGATGTCTGTATTATTTTCATTTTGGCTTCATTTCGACGACAATTTATCAATCGCACCCTTGCATATCTGTTAAAATGAGATGTCAGTGTTATTTTCATTTTGGCTTCATTTAGACGACAATTTATCAATCGCACCCTTGCATATCTGTTAAAATGGGATGTCAGTGTTATTTTGATTTTGGCTTCATTTCGACGACAATTTATCAATCGCACCCTTGCATATCTGTTAAAATGAGACGTCAGTTTTATTTTGATTTTGGCTTCATTTAGACGACAATTTATCAATCGCACCCTTGCATATCTGTTAAAATGAGATGTCAGTGTTATTTTCATTTTGGCTTCATTTCGACGACAATTTATCAATCGCACCCTTGCATATCTGTTAAAATGAGATGTCAGTTTTATTTTGATTTTGGCTTCATTTAGACGACAATTTATCAATCGCACCCTTGCATATCTGTTAAAATGAGATGTCAGTGTTATTTTCATTTTGGCTTCATTTCGACGACAATTTATCAATCGCACCCTTGCATATCTGTTAAAATGAGATGTCAGTGTTATTTTCATTTTGGCTTCATTTAGACGACAATTTATCAATCGCACCCTTGCATATCTGTTAAAATGAGATGTCAGTGATATTTTCATTTAGGCTTCATTTCGAAGACAATTTATCAATCGCACCCTTGCATATCTGTTAAAATGAGATGTCAGTATTATTTTCATTTTGGCTTCATTTCGACGACAATTTATCAATCGCACCCTTGCATATCTGTTAAAATGAGATGTCAGTGTTATTTTCATTTTGGCTTCATTTAGACGACAATTTATCAATCGCACCCTTGCATATCTGTTAAAATGAGATGTCAGTGTTATTTTTATTTTGGCTTCATTTCGACGACAATTTATCAATCGCACCCTTGCATATCTGTTAAAATGGGATGTCAGTGATATTTTCATTTAGGCTTCATTTCGACGACAATTTATCAATCGCACCCTTGCATATCTGTTAAAATGAGATGTCAGTGATATTTTCATTTTGGCTTCATTTCGACGACAATTTATCAATCGCACCCTTGCATATCTGTTAAAATGAGATGTCAGTGTTATTTTCATTTTGGCTTCATTTAGACGACAATTTATCAATCGCACCCTTGCATATCTGTTAAAATGAGATGTCAGTGTTATTTTTATTTTGGCTTCATTTCGACGACAATTTATCAATCGCACCCTTGCATATCTGTTAAAATGAGATGTCAGTGTTATTTTCATTTTGGCTTCATTTAGACGACAATTTATCAATCGCACCCTTGCATATCTGTTAAAATGAGATGTCAGTGCTATTTTCATTTTGGCTTCATTTCGACGACAATTTATCAATCGCACCCTTGCATATCTGTTAAAATGAGATGTCAGTGATATTTTCATTTAGGCTTCATTTAGACGACAATTTATCAATCGCACCCTTGCATATCTTAAAATGAGATGTCAGTGTTATTTTCATTTTGGCTTCATTTCGACGACAATTTATCAATCGCACCCTTGCATATCTGTTAAAATGAGATGTCAGTGATATTTTCATTTTGGCTTCATTTAGACGACAATTTATCAATCGCACCCTTGCATATCTGTTAAAATGAGATGTCAGTGTTATTTTCATTTTGGCTTCATTTCGACGACAATTTATCAATCGCACCCTTGCATATCTGTTAAAATGGGATGTCAGTGTTATTTTGATTTTGGCTTCATTTCGACGACAATTTATCAATCGCACCCTTGCATATCTGTTAAAATGGGATGTCAGTGTTATTTTGATTTTGGCTTCATTTAGACGACAATTTATCAATCGCACCCTTGCATATCTGTTAAAATGAGATGTCTGTATTATTTTCATTTTGGCTTCATTTCGACGACAATTTATCAATCGCACCCTTGCATATCTGTTAAAATGAGATGTCAGTGTTATTTTCATTTTGGCTTCATTTAGACGACAATTTATCAATCGCAGCCTGTATATGTGTTTCTTAATAATCATTCTGGTTATAAAAACCAAATTAAACGAATAATCATCTAGATTCTAGAAGACCGTGTATCTAGCTGACAACAGGACTCTGCACCATGCTACACAAGCAGGAGAACCCAGTCATGGCTAACCGACAATTTCTACGACCACATCACCCCTTAAATTTGACCACCTAACTCTCCAGACTTCAACCACCTTGATAATTATTCGCGGAGTGCAGTTGAGCAAAAGACATACAAAACTCCTTCTAACACCAACTGAAGGCAAGGATTATGGCAGCATTCACCAAATTAAAGAAAGAGACCGTCCAGAAGAGTTGCAGGAGATTCCGAAGTCGTCTGGAGGGCGTGGTTAAAGCCGATGACAATATTATTTAACAAAATTTAATCTTTAGTATTTCAAGATATTTTTGTGTAATTTTGGTAAATATATATGTTAAAATGGGTTCTCACTATTATTTTCATTTTTGCGTCATTTGGACGACAGTTTATTCATCGCACCCTGTATATAACCACAGATACATCAGTAAAGAATCCAACCATCTTTATAAAATTCTAGATAATTCACATAAATCAGTCTAAGTTAATCTATTATATCTAGCAATAAGCAAATATTTGATAATAATAAAATTAAATATATAAATGCTTTAAAACAAAGCAATCATAAAGGAAATTTGGAGGGTTTAGAGACACAGTAGACGTAATATAATATAGTTTAACGCTACTTTAAAATGTAATGTTCAAACGAATATTGGAAGAATTTTCCTAAATTTAATTCATATGCACTTTAATTTGGAGGGTTTAGAAAAATCAAAAACAAGGTAAATAGTGTACATAATACCTCATCTCAGAAATATAGACAAATACTGAAGGGCCGGAACGTTGTATTAAATATGGCGACAAAATGACGACAATAGTCCGAATAATGTATATAGTTTACATAATACTTCAACTCCGAAATATAGAAATATGTTTAAGGGCCGGAACGTTGTAATAAATATGGCGACAAAGATGAGGACAATAGTCCGAATAATGTAAATAGTGTGCATAATACCTCATCTCAGAAATAAGACCGATACTGAAGGGCCGAAACATTGTAATATTCATAATTCACTGTTTCCAAGGATACAGAGAAATTCACTCATCCAGACAAGGGGGGTAGCGTGTTCATTTTTCTTTAACTTTTATTGCATCAGTTATTAGTTACGTTCGAAAAAGGGGTTATGTTTAGGGATGGGTAGGGCTGAATTTTTAAATGAATTCTGACATCCGCTAAATACATGTCTAGGTATTTTTTGAAATTTTATTGTTAACGGCAAAAAATTCTTACGGCATTTTATCCATATATATATATATATATATATATATATATATATATATATATATATATATATATATATATATATATATATATATATATATAGCTGGCCACTCGTATTCGAGGATATCCGTCTACTAGGGCGACTAGCCAATTCCTATTGCAGACCCTTGTTCAGGCGCATTTGTGTTTATTCAACACCCATTGAGCCGACCTGTGGTTTATACTGCAACTATACTGAGCAGACCTTAGTTACAGTTTCTGGGAAAGAGCATGTTATCTTGCGTTATCAACAATTTGAACAACTCCAGCATGTTCAAGCCCTCGGCCACGATGACTTGTGACTTCATGCTAGCACAGCTATCGACCGCCCCAAAGATTTCTCTCCACTCACAAGGCTTGGGTCTCCAAAATATCGCCATTGACAGCTTCTGCTCTGCCCGGATTGACTTTTCTAATTATCTTCCATTTTACATATGGATCTCCACCGCTCTCCTGCTCGCAGTTTCAGACGAAAGCCGCCATTGCAAGAAGCGGCTTTGTTTCTTGCGTGAGAAAATCTCCATCACTTTTTCCATATTCTGTCAACTACGATCTATCTATCTATCTATCTATCTATCTATCTATCTATCTATCTATCTATCTATCTATCTATCTATCACAGCCTGGTCTATCTATCTATCTATAACACGCTGCTCATAATCTATCTATCTATCTATCTATCTATCTATCTATCTATCTATCTATCTATCTCACTCTGTTCATTATCTATCTATCTATTTCTCTATGTTCATATCTATCTATCTCAGTCAAT
>OZ038509.1:80646547-80654047 GCA_964036315.1 Acanthosepion esculentum
TGTATTGAGCACCTTTTTAAAAAGTAAATGCTAAGATTTTTAATCTGTTTGTTCTTTTTCTTTATTTGGATCTCTCTCTCTCTCTCTCTCTCTCTCTCTTTCTGTATATATATATATATATATATATATATATATATATATATATATATCACTTATATTATCTATCTATCTATCTATCTATCTATCTATCTATCTATATATATATATATATATATATATATATACATATGAAAATTTCTCAAAGTTAACTTTTAGAGAAGACAATCTTTATAAATAAATGACAATAGGAAAACAGTAATTGCTGACGCGTTTCGTCCAATATGGACTTTTTCAAAGCAAGAAACGAAATGAATTTAATTAAACAAAGAATATTAATAAAAACAAAAGACAGAATGTTCTTAGCAACTGGAATGTAGGGGACGCTATTTTCAAATACTATTTTCAATTAACAATATGAAAAAAGCGTCCCCTACATTCCAGTTGCCAAGAACATTCTGTCTTTTGTTTTTATTAATATTCTTTGTTTAATTAAATTCATTTCGTTTTTTGCTTTGAGAAAGTTAACATTGGACGAAACGCGTCAGCAATTACTGTTTTCCTATTGTCATTTATTAATATATATATATATATATATATATATATATATATATATATATATATATATATATATATAGTACGGGAAAAAAATGGATGTACCCATAGAAAATCGATTTTTCTATTTGTACCAACACAGGTGAGTAATAGAATTCGTTTATTATTACAGGGTATTAATACAGGTGTACATATGTATATTATACAAACGAAAGAAAAATGGTTTAGCATTATTTGGTTTACATCTTTAGGGGACACATCACCCTTTGCACTGTCTTAATATTGACACCCTAACACTCTGAAATATTCGTATTGGAACTTCCGGTGCGAATGCCAAGCAGTACAGCATGCTGTTTTCAAATTTCTGGCACAGTAAATTTCGTCCTGTGCTCTTTTGTCCTCGCGGACAGTTTCGATGTGACCCTGCTATACAGTACAGTCGACAAAATCAAAAACAAAAAACGCGAAATTACAAAAAATAAAATGGCAATAATTTACACATCGCAACGTGTATTCTTCTTTGTCTATTCAATTCTACGTCTATCAAGTTGTCTGTCAGCATCAAAGGTCTTTAAACCACTATCAAGTGCTTGTATCACAATCTCACGCCCACGTATAAGCAGGTGCACATTTCATTCTCGTGTTATCTATGCGAACAAACCAACTTGCAAATGTAATACATATCAGTTCTTCCAAATCAAGAAGTCATTTTGTTTTACCATAGACGCTGAGGTATTTTCGAGTAAAATAAACTGCCAAATAAAACTATTAATTTTAAAAATAAAAAAAATCTATGAACGTCTATTCCGTTACTAACAATGAGTTTAAGTTTGGCTGGTTAATAGGAACAACATATCCACTATTGCTAGGATATTTAATATCAAATATAAAGAGCTCTAGAAAGATTACAATGAATAGATAGCTAGGCATATTGCCGGTTTAGTGTTGACTTAAAAACAGTTTGTATCGATTTGATTTACGCCAGAGTAAGTCATTTTGGTCCAGTTTGCACTAGATTTGAAAAGGTTATAGATAGGTTCGGATTACGCTAGAGTAAAACATGTAAACACTGGTCCAATTTGAATTAGAGTAGAAAAAGTTAAAGACAGATTCGATTTGCGCTAGATTAAAACATGTAACCACTGGTCCAATTTGCACTAGTGTTGGAAAAGTTATAGACCGTTTCGATTTACGCTAGAATAAAACATGTAGACACTGGTCCCATTTGCACTAGAGTTGAAAAAGTTATAGACAGGTTCGATTTACGCTAGAGTAAAACATATAGACACTGGTCCAATTTGCACTAGATTTGAAAAAGTTATAGACAGGTTCGATTTGCGCTAGATTAAAACATGTAACCACTGGTCCAATTTGCACTAGTGTTGGAAAAGTTATAGACAGGTTCGGTTTACGCTAGAGTAAAACATGTAGACACTGGTCCAATTTGCACTAGAGTTGAAAAGTTACACGTAGGTTCGGATTACCCTAGTATAAAAAAAGATGGACAGTGGTTCAGTTTACACTCGAGTCAAAAAGCTAGACATGGGTTCAATTTAGACGAGAGGCAAATAGCTAGACATGTGTCCCGTTTACACTGGTTTCAAAACATTATAAATAGATCCAGTTTAAACTGGAGTCAAATAGATAGACATAGATCTGGTTCACATAGGGATCAAGAGGTTTGATATAGCTCTGGTTTAGCCTGATGTCAAAAGATAGACATATCTCCGGTTTAGTTCTGGAATCAGGAAGGTAGACATGGATCCAGTTTACACTGGAGTCAAAGCTTTAGACACAGAACCAGTTAAAATTTAATTAAAAATGTTGGCGTATGTTCAGTTTCTATTTGAATAAAAAATCTAGGCATATATTTGGTTAAGTCAAGTAAAATATGCCGATACGCGAATGAATCAGTTTGTGCAATGATACCTACACTGATAGCTATTCTGCAGTGAATGTATGTAAACAAGGCCGGTAATGGCTGCCTGCGACGCGAATGAATCCGAACTTCCACTATCGATAACTCCAAAACGGTAGATTTTATTAAATTTATCAAGCCAGATTCGAATGAACAATTTAAAATTACACATAAATTTAAATATTTTTGAAATTTTTAATGCGAACTGAGCGCGGGTGCTAAACTACAAATTACCCCACTTTATTAGATTGTTTATTTAAAAGAATAATTTTATATTGATAAGAATATAAAATTGTCATTTATAAAAATGTCCGACTAAGAAAAAGAGCCTTTAAATAGATAAATAACAATTAGATTTTCCCCATAAATTCATTTTGCAGGCATTCCTTTCATTTGCTCTCAACACATAAATTGATTAAGATATTCTGAACATTATAACATTCTGAACTGCAAATTAACCGTATAAACACAAGTAGTACTGCTTATATACAATATAAAAAGATAGTATAACATTTATTGGTCATACACTATGACTTCATATTAATGATTGATTTTTTTTTTACGGATTATCAACTCTTTGAATAATATTTAAATCCAGAAAATATTTTACATTGGAAGAATTCTTCTTTTGAGATAGTATTGATTTATAGGATACAAGTTTTACTAATTAACCCATAGCTGGGGGAGAAGAGGTGGATTCATACCTAATCAGAATTTGACAAACAAAAAAGAAATTATAATGTGGATATAAAGTGGGAGATCAATTCTGTATCACAACCTTCATACAAACTGACCCCCCCCACTTTGTGACAGTAGTTTCTATGCATTGTTTTTGCAGAGAATGTAAATAAATCTAAAAGACATGCCTGTGTAGCTAATCAGATTGATTGATTTTATTTTCTACGGGTTTAAATATACAGGAAATATATTTAGATTGAAAGATTTTTGTCTATATTTCTGAGATGAGGTATTATGTACACTATTTACATTATTCAGACTATTTTCCTCATCTTTGTCGCCATATTTATTACAACGTTCAGGCACTTCAGTATCTGTCTATATTTCTGAGATGAGGTATTATGTATACTATTTACATTATTCGGACTATTGTCCTCATCTTTGTCGCCATATTTATTACAACGTTCCGGCCTTTCAGTATCTGTCTATATTTCTGAGATGAGGTATTATGTATACTATTTACATTATTCGGACTATTGTCCTCATCTTTGTCGCCATATTTATTACAACGTTCCGGCACTTCAGTATCTGTCTATATTTCTGAGATGAGGTATTATGTACACTATTTACATTATTCGGACTATTCTCCTCATCTTTGTCGGCCGAAACGTTGTAATAAATATGGCGACAAAGATGAGGACAATCGTCCGAATAATGTAAATAGTGAATGATTTTTTGTTTTTAAATTTTTGGAGGGAAAGTGTAGCGGAAACGGAATGCAGATGGAGCTGCCAACCGCCACTGATAACGGTTGTCAACCCTCGTCGCTCAAAGAGATGACCCACAGTGTGTTGTTTCTGCAAATGGCTGCCCTGCAAGAACAGAGCCACTGCAAACCCAGGGACGTCAGTTTATGAAGAAAGAGAAAATGCCTACCAGCTTCCCCAGGAAATAATCGGGACGATGAGCTGAGCGCTGTTAGTTATGCAAATGATTCCTTTTGCTAGCCAACCACTGAAATTCTAGACTCCATAAAAGCAGGCACATTTTACAGGGAAGAGACACATGCTGCTATCATCTCTCAGTTGTGTCTCCGTATAACATCAGTTATGTTTAAGTTTACTTTGTGTTGATTTTTAGTTTATTATTGGGTTCATCTCCCTCCCCTCTCATTCTTCATTATTAGATTTTTATGTATAATAATTTATTATCATTTAATTTTTATGGCATGGGGAACGTTTTGTAGGTCCCCCTTAAGAGGATGCGGTATTATGGTGTATGGAGGATTGATTGGTGACGGACGAGTTCTTATGGTGAATGTGGAGACTGTAATGTGTGAATGGGTCGTGAATCAGATCAGGTAGGTATAAGATAGTTAGTGACCACCAGCCTCAACCCCTCCCCATTTTGGCCTTGTGCCTAATTGTAAACAAAAATCATCGCTCGTTTTTTACCGAGGTAAGCTCGTGTTATATTTTATTTTTCTAAATATAATTTGTCTTACGCTGTTTTTAATTTTCATTAACAACATTACTGATGACACAAGATCTCAACTTGGCATCTAAACTGATGATACAACGATTTATCTCTGTATCAATATTAAGGTTGAGAAGTCCAATAAAGTCAAAATGGGAGCTGATGTCCAAAACTACCTCAAGTACATCGTTAACTGGGACAAAAGATAATTAACTTATAAATTAATTTTAACGCCCCCAAAGCTAAAATTCTCTCCATTAATAATCTGAGAGTCACCTATCTACATTCAACCACCATCGGTGATGCTAACCTCCAGGAAAGGGACTCGTGTTCGCCTTCTCAGACTAATGTTCTCAGCTGACATGAAGAGGAAAGATTATATTGAATCCATTGCTAGGTCAGCTGCTACGAAAATTGGTTCACTGTGTTGGGCGAGACAATTTTTCTCACTAGAATCTATCTTACATATCTATAAGTCTAACATTCGTCCATGCTTAGAATATATCTGCCACATATGGTTGATATGATGCCAATAAGAATCAGCAATATTACTGGTCCAGACCTGGCGACTCGGCTAGCGTAAGGTTGCCTCACTGTGTCTATTCTATAAATAATTTGATGGTAATTATACGGATGAGCTCTTAACTATGCATCTAAACTTAGGGACAATACCAGGCAGATGTCAAGATCTCATCACATATCAAGATGTAAAATTAAAATCTATGCTAATAGTTTCTTTTCTAGTTTTACTGGCTTGAGGAATTCTGATACGGCTCCAAAATTTCCAACCAACTTTAATCTTAGAATATTTAAATGCAATGTCAATCGCTATCTATTGTTCTCCTAATTAATCTTTCCTCTCCCCGCTCATTATTAATGTTTCTGTTCCTAATTCTTCCACACCCAGTAACCCCTTGTGTCTTAGTGGCTTTACTGCCTTGCTTGAGGAACTCCCCTCCGGCTCCATGCTTTCCAGCCAACTTTAATCTTCAAATATTTAAATGCAATGTCAATCGCTATCTAATGTCCTCCTGATTACTCTTTCCTTTTCCCACTCATTATTAATGTTTATAAATAAATTTCCAAGAGGATAGAATTCAGGTAGAACTTAATGTCCAGGACAGACTAAGAATATAATATAAAAGGCTCAAACACTAATTTTCCATGGTTATAATTTATTACATTGGAATCGTAATCATGATCCAATTCATCAGACCTACAAATTAAAAAAGAAATCGGAAAATATAACTACGTGTATAAAAAATAAAATTTTAGTGAGAGTGTATGTGTGGGAGTGGGAAACAAGTGTAAGAGGGAAATGTATGAAAGCTCTAGAGAGAGGGTGTAATAGGAGAAAGAAGAAGAGGACGGCCTAAAGGTGAAGGTGGGGATTAAAATTTAACAGAGAGAAGTTTTAAAGAGAGGAGTTAATTAACGGTTTAAATGAGTGAGATACAGATATGTATGAATTATTTTTCGATGCAGATAAATATGAATTATTTATATATATATATATATATTATGCATCTTTGCCGTGCCTTTAAAACTGTAAATTTAAAAAAATAACTTACTCCAAAATTCGCTTGACGAGGAAATGGAACTAATGTCTTTAATTTAATAACAAAATTAAACCCGAAGGTTTTAGCTTCCATTTTTGAAACATGGTTATCACTGTGTAGCGAAAAAAAACATATTTTAAATCAATTAATTTATAATATTAATGCTCTGTAAATTTACATTGAGTACTATTGTGTAAAAATAAAAATATCTATAAGAACACCGAATTTTATATCTTACTGTTCTTTCTTCATATATATATATATATATATATATATATATATATATATATATATATATATATATATATAGTCTGTTCTCATTGAGTTTATGGGGAACTCAGACGCGTGTGGGCGGATTATTCAGGTCCCGTCGGGTGATCATTAGATGGACGATCTGCTTCATGATAACATTTTTCCTTTTCTTTTCGCTTCTCGATGTAGATATATATATATATATATATATGTTTTTTAGACATAGCAATGAAGTTTCAAATTTCGATAAAAAAAACAGATAATAATCTCACTGGATGATGCGAAGTTAAACACTGGATGAAGATGAGGTTCGCGACCGAGACTACAAAGCGTATGGATGCTGTAGAAACATCACCCGCCCACGTCAGGTTCATACTGCATCACTTACCCGCGAAAGAGAATCAAATATTTAAAATTTGATAACATTGGATAATGCTTTTCCTGATTGTTGTATCGTAAATGTCGAAACTTTTTTTCAAGTCAAGTCATCATAAAAGCGACGTACATTTTTTTATTTTTTTTGTTTTTTGTTACAGCGACGTTGACACTTGACAATGCCCGGTGCCATTCGAGGTCGAGGATGACGTTAGGAGGCCATTTGTATGAATAGGAGTGGTATGTAACGGTTAACCCTGGACTTGAGCAGGTTAAGATTGTAGTGATTGAGGGAACATCCTGTTGGGAATCGGTTCTACAGGGCAGTGTTTCGTGGGAAGAAGTTGTAGCGGTCGAGAAGCGAAAGGCTTGCCCCATCCCGCTTGTGGGACACAGTTTGGAAAGTGCATAATAATTCATCACCCATTCATTTGAACTTTATCAAAACTGGAGAATGACAACAGTACTCCATTTTTGGCCTGCCTTAGCTTTTGTAAAGGTAGAGGATAGTAGAAGTCATTTTCTTACTGGATTGTGACAGGGCACCGACCATTTTACCAGTATACTTAGCCATGGATCGCATGCACGAGTTCCACTTAAGGTAGGGTGTGAGCTGCATATATATATATATATATATATATATATATATAT
>OZ038509.1:80656547-80679047 GCA_964036315.1 Acanthosepion esculentum
ATTAATTAATATGTATCAACACGGTAATTTTCTCTCTTCCTTTAATAATGACTCCAAAAAGCTTGTTCGTGAATATGAAAGGATTCAAATGAAAATTAGTAGACAAAATTTGTCTAAATTATTAAATGCATCATGTCTCAATATATATATATATATATATATATATATATGTATGTGTGTGTGTGTGTGTGTGTGTGTGTGTGTGTGTGTGTGTGTGTGTGTGCAGGTATGCAGAAAAATAGGAAAGAACCCTTAGGTAAATAATCCGGAGTTCCTTAGTATTTTTGCTTTTATTTTTAAAAAGACAGTGCTCCATACAGAAGTAGAGCTTATATTATAATATTTTTAAAAAAAATATGAATCCTTCGCTACATAAGAGTTCTCATGTTTCAAAATGGGAGAGTCTATCTTATATATATTTATATATATGTGTATGTATGTATATATATATATATATATATTATATGGATGAATATAAGAAGCAGGTATATATATATATATATATATATATATATATATATATATATATATATATATATATATATATATATATATATATATGTATACATGTCTAGGATTGATGTATACGGAATAAATTCCAATAACCAACAATTACTATTCTTAAAAGAGTGCTCAATACGGAGCAGATATAATTATTTATTTAAAAATTATAACATAAATATGTTATAAAATCACTACAAATCTATGTGTATAGAAAATGCATGCATATAGAAAAGGCATTTATGTTATAATTTTTAAATAAACAATTATATATATATATATATATATATATATATATATATATATATATATATTATAATATTTTTTTAAAAATATGATTCCTTCGCTACATGAGAGTTCTCATATTTCAAAAGCGAGAGCCGAGACCCTGTATATAATTTTTGAAATTAAGTTGAATTAAGGTGTCTGGTCTCACTTCATCGTCAAGCGAGAATTTGGGAATACAGCATCGCTTGATAATGAAACGGAAGTTCGTATTTTCAGTTTAATTTGTATGATTGAATTTAAATTGAAGTTTCAATTTTGAAACATGAGATTTTCGGTGTTGCGATAATTATATATTAAAACAAACGATTATAATATTATGCTCTGCGGTTGTAGTAAAACTCAAGAGCTGCTTCTGAATACCATACCAATCAGCTAAGTAACTAAAATTATATTTGTGTGTGTGTGTGTGTGTGTGTGTGTGTGTGTGTGTGTGTGTGTGTGTGATAAAAATATAGTTTTCTGGGTGCCCAATGCCAGAGACAGGACGTATGTAAATATAAAACTGGAGACTGAAGTCATCGTCTAGCCGCTGGGTTTTGCCCTCGATATCCAATATATATATATATATATATATATATATATATATATATATATATATATATATATATAATGAAATGGACAAAGTCTGACAATTATTTTTACGACATTTTTATGTTTATATATTCTTTTTACATATACAAATATTTAAGTAAATGCTCTGTTTATAATAAACAGTATTAAACAACATTTACCGGCCTGAATGTCCGAGAAATTTTCAGAGAAAATATTCGTTCTCCGACAGGAATCAAACCTGTATTTTATACGGAACCGTCTTATAGCCTGACGTTACTTTAACCGATTTGGCCACAGAGGAGCGTTCGATTAGCAAGATCGAATTTACTGACTTTAAACTACAATCTTCCATGATTCTCTCACGTACATTCATAACTGCTCATGACATATCCAAATGTAAACAAATGACGTCACACATTAAGAAATGGACAAATTCCGACAATTATTTTAAGACATTTTTATGTTTATACATTCTTTTTATATATACAAATATTTAAGTAAATGCTCTGTTTTATAATAAACGGTATTAAACAACATTTACCGGCCTGAATGTCCGAGAAATTTTCATAGAAAATATTCGTTGTATGAAAATATAAAATATTAAAACTGATGCACAAAAAGAGCTCAATGTATTTTTTATAAAAGAGCATATAAATTACATAGAATAAAAATCCGAAGTTACCTCATCCAAATAGATATTTCAACTAACAAGTCCTATGTTGGTAATGAGTTGGCTGTACCAACATAGGACTTGTTGGTTGAAATAGCTATTTGAATGAGGTAAATTTGGATTTTTATTCTATGTAATATATATATATATATATATATATATATATATATATATATATATATATATATGTCTGTATGTATGTCTGTGTGTTTAAGATATTTATGTATATATATAAATAAATAATCTATATCTGTTTGCTTCATTCAGTTTATTCTAAAGCAATGTCATCGATGCAGATTTCCCTTGCAATCGCCAAACTATGGTCTGTTACTCGAGACGCCTGTAAATCTAACGCATGCGCACCTGATCCACAAATTATCCGTTCGCATAGCATCTGACCGAGATTTCATACAGAACGTGTTCGGGCTGGATTGGGTTGGTTTGGGTTGGTTGATTTTGACATACCAAACATTATTCAGCTTTTTTTTAGGACGAAATCAGCCTTTTCATGTACGTGTTTATATATGAGTCGATTAGCCTTTAAATGATTCAGGGATAGATAACTATTGTTCATTTTATTTTAGTCAGTAAGCATTTACTTGGTTCCTGGATAGGCATACACTGGCCCTTTGTCCATACAGGTTTGATTTTTTAATCCATTCATTCCACGCAAGGCGATAAAGCCACTAAGCTGCAAGAGATTACTGGGGGTGAAACAATGGATAAAACTCTACTACTGTTCAAAAGACTGGGGAGGAGTATAAACCGGACGATAGCCAAACCTATCTACTCCTATTAAGAAAGGGAAACTTTCGTCAATAGTAAATAAAAGATGAGTGTTTTAGGCAGTGTCGTAAGAATTATTGAGTTGAAGTATAATCCAGAAGGAATCAGAAATCCATCCCCAAACAGAAAACAAAGGAGAAACCTCCTACTCTTATTCAAAAGACCGGGGAGGCTACGAACTGGGCGACAGGCGAATCTATCTACTTCGATTGGCATACTTCGATTGGCATAGAAGAAGAAGACGACGAAGAATTGACACAGCATTGTCTTATTTTTCTTTTGCGATTTAAAAAAAAATCAATTCACGCCAAGGAAGGCGATAATGCCACTAAGACGCAAGAGTCTACTGGGAATGAAAGAGAAAGAAAAGAATTTAGAAGGAACTAGAACTCCAATCCTAAACAGGAAACAAGGGATAAACCTCTACTCCTGTTCAAAAGACCCGGGTTCGCGGATAGGTATATATATATTTGTCATTTGAGCATCCCAAGGCGGTGTAATGGTTAGCAAGCTTGTCTCGCTAGAACAATTACGACTGAGTAGTGAGTTCGATTCTCACTGGGTGCCCCCTACTTTCGGCCTTGTGCCACAACTGAGCTACGCTTGAAAAATCATTTTGGTAACCTCGAGGCTGTGTAATGGTTAGCAAGCTTGTCTCGCTAGAACAATTACGACTGAGTAGTAAGTTCGATCTTCACTGGGTGCTCCATGCTTTCGGCCTTGTGCCACATCTAAGCTACGCTTGGAAAATCGCTATATATATGTCATTTATATTTGATTCCAAAAAGATATACTTGAGTTTATACTAGTCAATCCTGCTTAAGTCTATTTGTGTTGATTCGTCACCCCACAGAGCCCACCTGTGTTTTATACTGTAAATATGCTGAGGGCATTTAGTTGCACTTTTTGGGAGAGAGCGCATTATCTGGCGAAATCAAGAATTTGAACAAGGCTAATGTCAAAAACGAACTTCAATCATTTGTTAACTGGGGCAAACGATGGCATGTTAATTTTAAAGCCCCCCCCCAAAATTACTCTCTATTAAACATCTGAGAGATCACTCTCTCTGCTTGCCCTCACCATGACTGATGCTAGCCTCTAGGAGAGTGTCTCGTTTCACCTTCGGCGAACATGAAGTGCAAAGATCATATTGAATCCATTGCTAAATCAGCTGCTATGAAAGTTGGTTTACTGCTCGACAGTTCTCCTCAGAATCTATCTTATATATCTTTAACTTTACCATCCGTCCATGTTTGGAATATTGCTGGCACATATGGCCCAGTGTTCCTGGTATATATCTAGACATCCTTGAAAAATCCACTGAAGAATCAGCAACATTATTGATCCTGATCTGGCATCTCGGCTTCAGTTACTTTCCAACCGCTGTAAAGTTGCCTCCCTGTGCCTTTTCTAAAAATACTTTGATGGCAACTGTTCATGCTTAAATTTTATGAAGTTATGTGCAGTACTAGACAAGATCTCGCCAATTTACAATTTGGGGGTAGAAATTGATTAAATCATTTTTGTTAATTCTTTTTTATCCCCTGACCCGTAGGGTCGTAGAGGCACCTTGTGAACTGAAGCCACAATAGAAGTGGTGTTTCTTGGGCAAGATAGCCTGACGAAGCCCAACTCTCTCCAGGCCGGTTTTGAATTCATAGTTTTTCCTTCTGCTAGACCGGTTGCCAACCAAGGCTATAGAACCTGGGGGGGAGAAGAAGAGGATTCATACGTTTCCCAAGGGTATTAGCACGTAAGTGAATGTAATGGATCCGACTGAAATTCGAACTCGGCTCTCCGATTCCTCAATCCAAGCCGCTATCCATTACGCCTTTTTACATCAGTTGGTTGCCATTTCTTTCTGCTGTAGACCAGTTGCCAACCAAGACTATAGAACACAGTCTGTCATGCTATTTACCCATAGCTGGGCGGGGGGAGAAGAAGAGGATACGTACCTTTCCCAAGGGTCAGTCACTTATATTCCATGCGTGATACACGCTTAGGCGATCATGTATCTTCCGATGCATGACTGAGATTTTTCCCACAGTAGGTTGCCATTTTCCGCGGTAGACCAGATGCTACCCAAAGCTATAGAACCTGGTCTATCCTGCTATTCACCCATAGCTGGAGGAAGGGTCAGTCAGTTATGTGCCGTGCGTGATACGCACTTAGTCGATCATGCACCTTTCGATACATGACTGACGAGACAGATCTTTTTCCCGCAGTATGTTGCCATTTCTTTCTGCGGTAGACCAGTTATCATCCAAGACCCGGTTTGTCCTGCTATTTACCCGTAGCTGGCGGGGGGAAGAAGAGGATTCATACCTTTCCTAAAGGTTTTAGCACGTAAGTGAATGTAAGTGATTCGACTGGAATTCGAACTCGGCTCAATCCGAGCCGCTATACATTACTATGTAAATATTAGTAATTTATACTTGTGTCTATAAGTATTTATTTGGTTCGTATATAAGTAAATATAAGATGCTTACATTTGAGTCTATAAGTATGTAACTGGTCTGGGAATAGTTAAATATTCGTTGTCTATATTTGAGTGTCTAAGCATTTAGTCGCTTTGGGGGATGGGGAATTTCTGGTCGTTTATATTTGAATATTGTATACTATTTACTTCGCGTATTCTACGCCCCGTCGTCAGGGCAACTGCTGTCAGAGACTAATCCTTAACCCAACCTGTAGAAATAGGTGTTACCATGCCTTTCCCCAGGGCATTAGTTCATAATGAACGCAAACAACTTCAGACAGAATTTAAACTCTGTTCGTGATCTTTATTATTTACGTCGATAAGCGTTTGACTTTCTTCGCAAACACACAACTCAGAACTCTCTCTAACTTATATATATATATATATATATATATATATATATATATATATATATATATATATATATATATATATATATATATGAAAAACTACGCATCATTTAGTTTCTAAATAATGAAAAGTTATTAAACCATAGACAGGAGTTAACGGTTTTTTGCCGACATCAACAAATTTTCGCATTAAATAATTAACAAAAAATAACAAAACAAAAAAAAAAAACAACAACATATAAACAAATAAATTCTATAGTTTAATAAAAGCCTTAAAAGCTCAGCCCAATCATTAAATAGAAAAACCCTTTGTGGAGTCGTAAAAAAAAACAAATTGTAATCCATTTCAACACGTTTGTAAAAGAAATAGCCATTTGAATAAACAAATAAATAAAGAGATTAATAGACACATAATGATGAAACAGAATCCTCTCGACACTTAACGACCTGCCGCAAGGCCATAAAATGCCTTTTTAGACCAACTAGACGGCGACCGCTACTATCAGACTTGAAATAGGGACTCCAACATAACCTGACATAAACTTTCCGAAGGGAACAGGTCTGTAGATAAAAATTAATTCTTAAGTCATCGACCACCTATCCAATATGGCCGACCCTAGCCGTTTCCATAGTAACTAATGTTGCAAGAGACCATACTTATAAACACGCGCAAACCACAAGATAGCTTATTCCCAAATTCTCGCTTGACGAGGAAGTGAGACCAGACACTTTAATTCAACTTAATTTCAAAAATTATATACAGGGTCTCGGCTCTCGCTTTTGAAACATGAGAACTCTTATGTAGCGAAGGAATCATATTTTTAAAAAAATATTATAATATATATATATATATATATATATATATATATATATATATATATAATTGTTTATTTAAAAATTATAACATAAATGCCTTTTCTATATGCATGCATTTTCTATACACATAGATTTGTAGTGATTTTATAACATAGTTATGTTATAATTTTTAAATAAATAATTATATCTGCTCTGTATTGAGCACTCTTTTAAGAATAGTAATTGTTGGTTATTGGAATTTATTCCGTATACATCAATCCTAGACATGTATACATATATATATATATATATATATATATATATATATATATATATATATATATATATATATATATATATATATATATATACCTGCTTCTTATATTCATCCATATAATATATATATATATATATATATATATATATATATATATATATATATACATACACATATATATAAATATATATAAGATAGACTCTCCCATCGAAGATGAGATTTGATTATAGTGGTGAAGGCTTTGTGCAGGGCCATCCACACTTTTTGGAGGGACGAATACAGGGACCTGGTGCAGCGAATATATATATATATCAGGGAACATTGAAGTCAACACTCAGAGGCGACAGACTGGTTCATGATAGACGCAATCATCAGGCCAAATGTGTTGTTTTTTTATCGACTATTTATATATACATGACAGTGGTGCATTGTGGGTAGTCCATTCTAACGGTTATTTTGGCGTGAGTGGTTTATTTATTTACTTGGATTAATTTATTTTACTTTTTAAAAATTTATTTTATATATTTATTAATTCTTTTCGGTTTTCGATGTTTTATTAACGTGGTAAAAAAATTTTGGATTAGTTCTGATCGTTTATTTAATAGTTTGTTTTGGTCTGGAAAGGTAATTAAACTATTTTTACGTCCTATTTTTGGATTGATTGTTGTTGTCTATTCTAACAGTAATTTTGGCGGGAGTGGTTTGTTAATTTTTTATTATTTACTTTATTTATTTATTTGGGTTGATTATTTTTACTTGTTTTTTGCTTATTTATTTTAAATTTTTATTTATTCTAACAGTTATTTTCTCGGGAGAGGTTTGTTAATTTGTTTATTTAATTGGATTAATTTATTTTATTTGCTTTTTCTTATTTATTTTTATTTTCTATATTTGTTATTTATTTTTTCTGTTTTCGATTTTTAAGTAACGTAGTAAATGTTTTCGGACCTGACGATTGCATGAAACAGTCTGTCGCCTCTGAGTGTTGACGTCAATGTTCTCTTTCATATTTGCATGCACTTTAACCCATAAATATAGCATAACTTAAAACTATATTTCTTCATATATATATATATATATATATATATATATATATATATATATATAAAGAACAGTAAGATATAAAAACCTGGTGTTCTTATTGATTTTGATTTTTACAAAACAGTGCTCAATGTAAATTTACATTGCATAAATTGAAACAGACTGTCGCCTCTAAGTGTTGACTTCTATGTTCACTTTTATATATATATATATATATATATATATATATATATATATATATCAATTATGTGGTGCAGGTTTAATTTATATTACGCGAATCATTCATATGAAAAGCAGAAAATGAAGTTAATGATATAAATGGCAAGAATCACTCTCGCAAACAATTTTTAATAATAAAATACATTAACCTCGAATCCGTTAATGAATGGTATGATCCTTGTTTATAAATTCCGCTTTTATCAGGTCTTTTTTTACTACTAGTTTTCAATTGTTTCATACAATCATCTTCAGGTAGGGAAATAGGTAAGTTTTTTACATCCAGGTAATAACAGGACATCGAAAGATAAAGTGTAATCCGAAAGAAGTGTTTTTTAGAAATGTGATATTGTTAACTGTAAGAATTACTTTTGGAGCGTGCAGTCACGACGCTGAAGTGGAATTTATTAAAATTTTAAAATTGTGCGTTCTTGTACTAATATAGTAATATGAGAATTCTTTTGTAGAAGTAGGTTTTTTAAGTAAAGGTGGCATGAACTAAATTGTTCAATAAATAGAGTAATGTCATGGATTAAGACTTGCGTACTATCAGCTTTCAGACACAGAGAACTTCTGTTCAAGCATAACTCGAATTGATGCTTTTAAACACATACTTTATTGATCTTTCTCAATCTAAAATATCTCCTCTGTTTGCATAGCCTAACTTAAATAATGACAACATATCAGAGGAAATCGATTAAACCCAAAAATTAAATTTATATATTTTTAAGAGTGGTTATGTACAGAAATCAGGTTCGATTCCTGCTGGTGAACATATATATATATATATATATATATATATATATATATATATATACATTAGTCGGACTATTGTCCTCATCTTTGTCGCCATATTTGTCACAACGTTTCGGCCGTTGTACGCTCCCGCCTTCTTCAAGGACACATGGCACAGTGGATAAAGGCGTTGGTTAGATCCAGTGACAGACCCAAAGAGTGTGAGTTCAATACCCGGTTCAGGCAGTGGAGAACTTTCAGAGGAAAAATTACCAGGAGATAACTGATAACTGACATCCATCAAACATGGCTCGTGGAACTAGAACAGTCTACCCCAGTGATCGAAATAAAGGGTTCGTTTCGAAATTCCAACCACCTGAAGAAGGCCGGAGCGTACAACGGCCGAAACGTTGTGACAAATATGGCGACAAAGATGAGGACAATAGTCCGACTAATGTAAATACTATATATATATATATATATATATATATATATATATATATATATATATATAGATAGATAGATAGATATTATATGAAATGGTTGAGATAAATATATAGTTAGACACATTGATAGATTCATCGATCGGTAGGTAGATAGATAGATAGATATGAAGTGGCTGAGAGATATATATAATTATGAAGAGCCTGATATAGATTGATAGATATTTTTGAAGATCCTGTGATAGACAGATATATACTTACATAGATAGATGTGAGCAGAGTGAGATAGATAGAAAAATAGATAGATATTATATGAAGAGCCTCATATATATATATATATATATATATATATATATATATATATATATGTATATATATATATATATATATATATATATATATATATATATGTATATGTATATATATATATATTATGTCATTCACAGACAGTACTGTTTCACTGTATCACTCAGTGCGACTAGACTTCCGAATGCCTCAAGCCAGGATTGAAACACAACTAATTTGGTGTCAGCCAGAGCTATCTTCACTCGGTAGAGTTACATAACTATATATATATATATATATATATATATATATATATATATATATATATATATATATATATATATATATATATATATAATTATTTATTTAAATATTCTAACATAAATATGTTATAAAATCACTACAAAAATAGCCATTTTGTTTCAACACTTCTGGTGTCTTATCAAGTGATGATGTTGAATGTAGCATAAATGGTTTTAAAAGTTTCAAATTAATTAACGATCCTTCGCTAGGGGTAAACGCTGTCACATAAGCTAGAATGACCAATCAAAATACAAGTATAGGGTAATTCAAAAAATTTGACAACCAACCAATGTTATCATAGATATAAAAAGATTTATAAAATTTGAAATTAAAAGTAAAAAATTACCTATTTAGAAATCTAAATCAAATCTCTATTAAGTTTAAAATTGTACAATTACCGAGGAGAAAATAAATAAAAATAAAAAATACATATGCTATTTAATTTATTTTTTCATTGAAATTATGTTAAAAAGGATGTTGATCGCTCCAGACAAAAAAGTATACACTTTACAGTTTAACTTCAATAAAATGGCCACCTCTCACGTAAAACACTTCAAACACACTCAGATTATAATACATAAGCGCCCAGACATATTTATATATATATACACACACAAACAACGGTGACGAGACACGACCCTTGATAAATAAAAAAAAAAAAAAAAAAAAAAAAAAACGAACACATATACACACACACACAAACACGCAACCAAACGTGCATGCACTTTCCTTACACATAGACATCGATAAACACATGCACATACATCCACATGCACATTGACCTAGACAACCAGACGCAATAGCCAAAACATATTCGGGGCTTAATATGTTATTAAACGAATTCTAACTTGAAATATAACTAATCTGGGAAAATATATATAGATAAAATTTAAACAAATAAATATATATAGAAATATATATTTTTTTTTAACCATATAGTTTTCCACATACTACATGAAAAAGTAAACAACTACCTCCATATATAATCGTACATTCACACATATACACATACAGATCTGCACATGTACCTACATATACATATATACGCATACAGGTACGCATACACACACATACGCACATACATATACATATAAGCACGTATAAATATATCGACCCATACAGCAACGTAAAAAAGTAAATAAAGCAAGTAAAAATATATATACACAAAGATGTACATATTTACAAATACATACATACATACACATACATATTTACATATACATACATACTCACGTATACATATATGTATATAAACTAAACATATAAACAGACATTTACAAATACACGCATATACATGAAAAATCAAACAAACGTAAATTAAAAATATAAATACGTATATATACACCCACGTATACATATATACACACATACATACGCATACACACACACAGACACACACACACACACACACACACACACACACACACACACACACACATATATATATATATATATATATATATATATAAACATATAGACACACACACACAAAAAGGGAAAGTAATATGTATACAGAGACCTACATATATTCTAACAATATTAACTTATTGATGATAAAATACATTAAAAGTTTATAATAATACCCTCTAAGACACTAAGGCATACATACAAATACACATACTACGACATACGAACATACATCCATATATACATAAATATATAATCATATATAAATAGCCCACATCAACACATCCATATATATATATATATATATATATATATATATATATATATATATACATATATATATGTATGTATATATATATATATATATACATATATATATATATATATATATATATATATATACATACATATATATACATACATACATATATATATATATATACATATATATATATATATATATATATACATACATATATATATATATACATACATATATATATATATATATAAATACACCCACATCTGAGCGCATACATATAAATACCTACACACATATATATACCTATATACAAACACATATACATACATATATACATATTTAAACGAATACATTTACACATACACACACACAGACATATATATATATGTATATATATACATACATATACCCATATACATATACACACATACGTACACTCACATATACTTATACATACATATACATATATATACACATTTACACACACATACAAGTATACATACATATCCATATACACATACATATACTTACACACGTAGTAGTAGACACCTACCAAAGTTTACATCCCTACTCGTACACATAAACAGGTTAACATATGATAGGTGTCAATATATACACATATATAAAAAACAAACAAACCTACTAACATATATATACCCCTATATACACACATACACATCCAACAGTACAAACACACATACATAATATACAAATATATACATACAAATACAGACACGTATAACACTTTGTAAGTACACAATACACATTCATATCGACCTGGTGACCATCATGTTATAAAGGTAATTGTTTTATTAAATTTAACTTATCATTATCATTGAAAGTATATGATCTCTATACTAAGTTAAATTTAAAACGGTGTTTACAGTTAACTGTTAGTTCATATCTTTGATTTAAAAGATCAGTCTTATTTTTAAATCTAATTATTTCAAATTTTTCGTTAAGGCATAGGTAACACGGGGCATATAGGGAGTTACATGTCCGGGCTTTCTTAATCAATTTCCATTTAACCGTAGGTGTTTTATTCTTTTCTTTTAGACTCCAAAAGTATTTGGATAATGAAGTCATATACTTATAGTTACTGTTATTAAAAGATTGCATATTACACTGCCAACGTTCCTTGAATGGTCTCATGGTGCTACCAATGTAAAATTTCTTTATATTTGGATTTTCTAGTATTGATATTGTACTAAGATAAACTACAGAACTAGTCAAACAATTATTTTAGTGGACAATTATTAGGATTTCTACAATTACATAATTTATTATTCGTGTCATTATGCTTAGTATTGCTGCTCGCAACCTGGTGAGTTATCAAGTTTTCTGAGTCCCTATACTTGTTAAAGACTCTGTTGTTATGTTTTTTAATCATTTTCTCTAGGTTATCTGCACAACTATAGCTTAACTTAAGAGTATTAGGATTAAATATTTTACTAAGCGGGTTAGTTTCAGAGTTGGGGAAATGTTTTTTGATGAGGTTTAGAAATATACGCCCCAATTTAGTTTTAACCATAATATTAAAAGGGGGAGTAAGCCATATGATCTTTCTAGATCTCTTTTTCTTATTATGGTTCCTGTTAACAGGGCTTTTATATTGAATAGTGGTATCTTTGCATCCACTATTTTTGAGTGCAGGATTGTAAAAATCCCGATGTTTATTAAAAACATCTTTGTTCGAAGAGTTATTACTGATCCTAAATCCAATTGATGACTGAAGGGGGGTGGAATTTGGATGCACGTATATTGGATTGGAATTAATCTTCACATATGGTTGGAAAGTGTTGCTGGCAAGGTCCAGGTATTCCGTATATATATATATATATATATATATATATATATATATATATATATATATATATATATATATATATATATATATACACACACATATATATATATATATTTATATATATATATATGTTTGTGTGTGTGTGTGTGTGAGTGTGTGTGTACAGATAGATAGATAAATAGATATCTTTCTATTCCCTAATTAGATAGATAGATAGATACATATGGACAGAGTGAGATAGAAATGAACAGACTGAATAGATAGATATGAACAGACTGACATAGATAGATAGATAGATAGATAGATAGATAGATAGATAGATATGAAAAGAATTAGATAGACAGATAGATTGATATATAGATAGATAGATAGATATGAACAGAATTAGATAGATATAATAATTGACTAAGATAGATAGATATAAACGGACTGAGATAGATAGATAGAAACAGACTGACATAGATAGATAGATAGATAGATAGATATGAACAGAATTAGATAGACAGATAGATTGATAGATAGATAGATAGATAGATAGATATGAACAGAATTAGATAGATAGATAGATAGATAAATAGATAGATAGATAGATAGATATGAACACACTGAGATAGATATGAATAGACTGAGATATATATATATATAGATAGATAGATAGATAGATATAAACAGACTGACATAGATAGATATAAACAGACTGAGATAGATAGATAAATATTGTATGAAGGTGCCGCTTCATGCAATGTGCTGCATATTTATAAGGCAAGCTGATTTTTCTCTTTAAACTTTAGCAAATGAGCTAATTTTTAAGATTTTCTATATTATTATACAATATTAACAATCTGCAAGTTTCAAACAAGTGTCATGAGTAGAAAATCACTTATTGTAATATTATTCAAAAACTTAAAAAAACGATTGGTGCAAAATTATAAAAACGAGCATTGCAAGTAAAAATAATTTAAATCAACAATCAATTAAAATTTTATAAATTATTATTAACAACTCACCATCATTTGCTCATAACGAAATTTTCATAAACTTTGCCTTTGGGTAGAAAATTAAGTGAGTTTGAAAGAAGGTCCAATAATTGCACTCGAAAATGAAAGTTTGTGTAGTACAGAAATGGCCGTTAGGATGCAGCGTTCAAAAATGGTTATTAATAACTTTTTTATCAAACACGCAAGAATATGGAGCCAGGAAAAGAGCCAGAAGAAATTAAATGACAGGGATATCAGAGCGATCAAAAAAGAAGCAAGCAATATTGTCACACCCTGTTCCGAAATCCATTCACCTTTAGAATTGGGTGTTTCACGCTGGACGGTCTGGAGAGAACTTAACAGATCAGTTATGGCAAGCTTATAAACCCTCCATATTTGACCGAGCACAAAATGGCAGAGCACTTCAATTGGGCCAAAGCTCATATGACTTGGAACAAACAATGTGGCACTTTCCGAAGTAAAAAAGAATTAATTTGGACAGTCCGGATGGGTTATCTTATTATTGGCATCACCTTAGAAAATAGAAGTTGGTCTGTTCCAAGCCTGTGCCAGGAGGAGGGAGTGTTGTGATTTCGGCGATATTCAGATCCAAACACAAAACTCCAATTGCTTTCACTGACACAAGACTTTGTTTGATCAGACTTTTTTGTCTACTGCTCTCTTGCTTTATGGAAAAAAAAAGTGGTTTAAATTGGGTGTTTCAGCAAGACAAAGCTCCTGTTCACAAAGCCAAGTCCACTATGGAGTGGTTTCAAGCTAACCAAATCAATGTTATAGATTGGCCCACCAGTTCACCCAATCTCAATCTTAACGAGACATTTTGCGTGATGTTGATTAGACGAGTATACAAGAATGAGCATCAAAGTGAAATTTTGAATGCCTGCGATTCAATTAAGCAAAACGACACTCAGAATTTAATCGGTTCTATGAAAAATAGGAACACAAAGTAAATATTAATTTCTATCAATATTTAGTGTTTGTCACTTTTGTAATAAAATTTTTTTAATGGCTTTATAATTATGACCACTCTTTTTCCGACATTTTGAATAATTTTACAATAACTGAGATAGATATGAACAGACTAAGATGGATGAATATATAGATAGATATGAACAGATTGATATAGATAGATAGATAGATAGATAGATAGATAAACAGACTGAAATAGATAGATAGACAGAGAGAGAGATAGATAGAGAGAGATATGAGGTGGTTTTATAGATGCATGGATAGCTACATAGATATAAAGATGAGATAGAGGGATGTGAACTGACTGTGATATATATATATATATATATATATATATATATATATATATATATATATATATATATATATATATACTGAGATAGATAGATAGATAGATCGATCGATAGATAGATAGATAGATAGACGTATAAATATAGATAGATATGAAAATATTGACACAGATCGATCGATCGATCGATAGATATGAACATACTGAGATATATTGGTAGATAGCTAGATAGTTATAGATAGATATCAATATATTGCGACATACAGATAGATAGATAGATAGATAGATAGATAGATAGATAGATATGAAGAGGCTGGGATAGATAGATAGATAGATAGATATGAAGAGGCTGGGATAGATAGATAGATAGATAGATAGATAGATAGATAGATAGATAGATAGATAGATAGATAGAGTGGCTCACCGGCTCAACAGGATATCTCTTGTTGGGCACCAAATTCCATCAATGTACATTTAATCGAAAACTCTAAAAAGTAAAAAAAAAAAAGATCACAAAATCAATAAAATTTTCTAGTCTTTGTCTTATTCACTTACTAAATAAATAAACCTATATTGCAGAGATGTCATATTTTATTTACCTAAATATATATTTACTTACTTTAAATTTCTTTGACTACGTTTTGTGATTAAGTTTTCCCGCTAGAAATTGACCATTCAGTCTGCCACAGCTTACATATACTCCTAATACTCCTACCTTACTCTCCCTGTGTACGATGTTAAAAGAACCTCATCCAGCAACTCTCTACCTTGACTGTCTCTCATGTATGGTATTAAAACATTATCTACTAGTCTCTCTTGTTAAATACTCCATTACATATGTCATCGTGACCGAGGTTTTGATCGTGCTGGCCTTGTCTGACTGACCACCCTAGATAACAACGCGATCTCTCCCACAATCTGTAACTAAGGCCCGGTCGGCATAGGTCAGTATAAACCACAGGTGGGTTTTAAACAAACACAAATGTGCCTGAGCGAGCGTCTGCAATAGGGATTTATTTAGCCGACCTAGTAGGCTGGCGCCCTCGCATTCGAGTCGATGCGCAATTTATAATAAGTTTACGTTATTAGTAACGTCTTGGTTTATTCGTTGTCTTTTTCTTTTCTCTACACCCCCACCCACCCACATAACATATGTTTCAGTGTAGGTATAAGATGTCTATCAACTCCCACTGGTAAGCAAAATTAAGCAACACGGGAGCCACACCCACAGTAAGAGTTGTAGGTTGTAGACACGATTTTATCTCGGCAGTAGGCTCTTTATGCTTTTTGAACGAAACCCCCTCTTAAAGCCAGTACGCTAACTGCGGCCTTTATTCTACTGTACACGTGTTAGCCGACAGCCCCCCCCCCCGTTTGATTCCCTACCCCCCAAAGAAAGGAAGAAGAATGGTGGGCAGGTGTAGCCAACGTAAAAATCACCTCCTCTTTTCGCCTTCTCTACTTCTGATAAGCGGGTGCGTGTGTGTGTACGTGTGTGTGTACGTGTGTGTGTGTTCAGCCTACATTCGTGGAGGGGGGGGAATGTGTGTAGTCGTCCGCTCATTCTGTGATTTTGTCTTTCTATCTCTGGGAAGGCGCTGTAGTTTCCGCGTTCGAATTAGTGTGGGGGGGAGGGCGACAACGGAGCGGGTGGGTGGGTTAAGGAGAGCACGCTGATGTTTGGAGCGTGTGTTGTATCGAGAGACATTTGCTTGTCTGATGTTATGATCGTTGGTTGTGTTGTCGGTGAGAGAATCCATACTAGAAAGAGAGAAATGAAGTAAAGAAATAGAGAGAGGAGGGGAAAGAGAGAGGGAGAGAGTGAGCGTGTGAGTGTGTGTAAAGAGAAGTGGGAATAACGAGAGAGATAGAGAAAAATAAAATAGTAACAAGAAAGAAAGAAAGAAAGAAAGAAAGAACGATAATAGAAAAAATAAGGAAAAATGAGAGTCAGAGAGTTGGAGTGAAAAAACAATAGCTAGAGAGAGAGAGAGAGAGAGAGAGAGAAAGAAAGAAAGAAAGAAAGAAAGAAAGAAAGAAAGAAAAGGAACTTGAGTGAAAGAGGAAAAGACATGTCGATATCTGAAGGAAAAGAGCGTAAGATATATAGAGATTAGAAAGAAAGAAAGAAAGAAAGAACGAAAGAAAGAAGAGGAGAAAACAATATCTAGGGAGAGATAGAGAAGTGGAAAGAGTCGCAAATAAGAAATAAATAAAGAAAGAAAGAAAGAAAGAAAGAAAAAATCACCATAGAAAAATTGAGAAATTATTATAAAAAGAGAGAGAGAAAGAGAGGCGGTAAAGGCCAATAGCTAGAGAGAGAGAGAAAGTGTCGGTAATAAGAAAGGAAGGAAGAAAGAAAGAAAGAAAGAAAGAAAGAAAGAAGAAAGAAAGAAAGAAAAATTGGGAAATTGTTATAAAAAGAGAGAGGGTAAAGGCCAATAGCTAGAGAGAGAAAGTTTTGGTAATAAGTAAGAAAGAAAGAAAGAAAGAACGAAAGAAAGTAAAAAGAAAAATGTAACTAAAGTCGTGAGTGGAAAATATACAGCAATAAGTAAATAGAAAAAAAATGGGGAAAGAAAGGCGATTATGATAAAAGAAATGAAACTAGAAACAAAAAGGAGAGAGATGGATTAAGATAAAGAGAGGGGGGAGAGAGGGAGGGAGAGAGGGGGAGAGAGGGAGAGAGAGAGAGAGAAGAGGTTGTTAGAATAAAACGTGAAAGATTAAGAAAAGAGAGACGGGCAGAGAATATATGAAGAGGAGAGAAAGATAATGATAAAAAATAGAAATACGCTCGAGTGATTGAGTGAGTAAATGAGAGAATGAGTGAGTGAATGAGAGAGAGAGAGAGGGGAGAGAGGGGAGAGTGGGGTCGGTGGTGTACACGGCCATCGTTAAGAATACAAACTTCTACGAACACTGGTGCGAGTTGTCGCCAAAAACGGAACGAATTTTGCCTCTCAAAATAATCGAAGAACACCAAAAAAAAAAAGGTGTGATAAAGTCGCTGAAAAAAGGTGACAGGAATTTAAAACGAGGGACGAGACAAGAAGAAGAAGAAGAAGAAGAAGAAGAAGAAGAAGAAGAAGAAGAAGAAGAAGAAGAAGAAGAAGAAGAAGAAGTAGAAGAGGAAGAAGAAAGAAACGAGAATTGACAAAGAAGAAGAAGAAGAAGAAGAAGAAGAAGAAGAAGAAGAAGAAGAAGAAGAAGAAAGAGACGAGAATTGACAAAGAAGAAGAAGAGGAAGAAGAAGAAAGAGACGAGAACTGACAAAGAAGAAGAAGAAGAGGAAGAAGAGGAAGAAGAAGAAAGAGACAAGAACTGACAAAGAAGAAGAAGAAGAAGAGGAAGAAGAAGAAGAAAGAGACGAGAACTGACAAAGAACAAGAAGAAGAAGAGGAAGAAGAAGAAGAAGAAGAAGAAAAAGAAGAGGAAGAAGAAGAAGAAAAAGAACTTGTTAAAAAAAAGAAAAGAAAGAAAGATAGAAAGAAAGAAGGAAGGAGAAAAAAAGGTTGGGTTCGGAAGGACTGGAGATGTCAAGAGTAAAAGGCGGAGGACGCCATCTTCTCGATCATAACGGTGAAAAACACTGACGGGGAAATGTACAGAGAACTGGGCGGACATTTATTACGAGGTAAGCGCTGACAATTCTTCTTACCGTTTCAGTGCATGTTGTAAATTTCGTAAAGTTTATTTTCAGAGGTGATTCCGACACAGAGATTTACCATTTTTATTCATTGCATGTTTTCATCAGTGGAATGATAGCTCAAGAAGTTCATGGAATGTTTCTCTAGGGATATTTACCGAAGTTTGTGTGTCGATATCGAAAGGAGCGAGCGGAAACAAAAACGTAACGCGCGAAATGAAAGTTAAATAAAGAAATATTGAAGATTATTGGGAGACATTCTTCAACAAGTTCCGGGTTTACATTACGAAGAAAAGAAGATTTTTACGTAAATCGTATATCTGAATGTGAGATTAGTTCTTGCATATGTTACACCTATCTATCTATCTATCTATCTATCTATCTATCTATCTATCTATCTTACTCTGACGAAGAGAACGGTATCTCTACGAAACTTCATACCGGAAAAATAATTTGAACTTCTATCTATCTATCTATCTATCTATCTATCTATCTATCTATCTATCTAAGCTTCTGCTCATATCTATCTATCTATCTATCTATCTATCTATCTATCTATCTATCTATCTATCCATTACTCTGACGAAGAGAACGTTATCACTACGAAACTTCATGCCTGAAAAATAATTTGAACATCTATCTATCTATCTATCTATCTATCTATCTATCTATCTATCTATCTTAATCTGACGAAGAGAACGGTATCTCTACGAAACTTCATACCGGAAAAATAATTTGAACTTCTATCTATCTATCTATCTATCTATCTATCTATCTATCTATCTATCTATCTATCTAAGCTTCTGCTCATATCTATCTATCTATCTATCTATCTATCTATCTATCTATCTAAGCTTCTGCTCATATCTATCTATCTATCTATCTATCTATCTATCTATCTATCTATCTATCTATCTATCCATTACTCTGACGAAGAGAACGTTATCACTACGAAACTTCATGCCTGAAAAATAATTTGAACATCTATCTATCTATCTATCTATCTATCTATCTATCTATCTATCTATCTATCTATCTATCTATCTGTCTATTTATCTAACCTTCAGTCTGTTTATATCTATCTATCTATCTATCTATCTATCTATCTATCTATCTATCTATCTATCTATCTATCTATCTATCTTACTCTGACGAAGACAACGGTATCTCTACGAAATTTCATACCGGAAAAATAATTTGAACTTCTATCTATCTATCTATCTATCTATCTATCTATCTATCTATCTATCTATCTATCTATCTATCGATCTATCTATCTTACTCTGACGAAGAGAATGGTATCACTACGGAACTTCATGCCGGAAAAATAATTTGAACATCTATCTATCTATCTATCTATCTATCTATCTATCTATCTATCTATCTATCTATCTATCTATCTGTCTATCTGGTTATATCTATCTATCTGTCTATCTTACTCTGACGAAGAGAACGGCATCACTACGAAACTTCATACCGGAAAGATAATCTATCTATCTATCTATCTATCTATCTATCTATCTATCTATCTATCTATCTATCTTACTCTGACGAAGAGAACGGTATCACTACGAAACTTCATGCCGGAAAAATAATTTGAACATCTATCTATCTATCTATCTATCTATCTATCTATCTATGTATCTATCTATGTAAGCTTCAGTCTGTTTATATCTATCTATCTATCTATCTATCTATCTATCTATCTATCTATCTATCTATCTATCTATCCTTCTATCTATCTATCTTACTCTGACGAAGAGAACGGTATCTCTACGAAACTTCATACCGGAAAAATAATTTGAACTTCTATCTATCTATCTATTTATCTATCTATCTATCTATCTATCTATCTATCTATCTATCTATCTCTGACGAAGAGAATGGTATCACTACGAAACTTCATGCCGGAAAAATAATTTGAACATCTATCTATCTATCTATCTATCTATCTATCTATCTATCTAAGCTTCAGTCTGTTTATATCTATCTATCTATCTATCTATCTATCTATCTATCTATCTATCTATCTATCTATCTGTCTGTCTGGTCATATCTATCTATCTATCTATCTATCTATCTATCTATCTATCTATCTATCTATCTATCTGGTTATATCTATCAATCTATCTTACTCTGACGAAGAGAACGGTATCTCTACGAAACTTCATACCGGAAAAATAATTTGAACTTCTATCTATCTATCTATTTATCTATCTATCTATCTATCTATCTATCTATCTATCTATCTCTGACGAAGAGAATGGTATCACTACGAAACTTCCTGCCGGAAAAATAATTTGAACATCTATCTATCTATCTATCTATCTATCTATCTATCTATCTAAGCTTCAGTCTGTTTATATCTATCTATCTATCTATCTATCTATCTGTCTGGTCATATCTATCTATCTATCTATCTATCTATCTGGTTATATCTATCTATCTATCTTACTCTGACGAAGAGAACGGTATCACTACGAAACTTCATGCCGGAAAGATAATTTGAACATCTATCTATCTATCTATCTATCTATCTATCTATCTATCTATCTATCTATCTATCTATCTATCTACGAAACTTCATGCCGGAAAAATAATTTGAACATCTATCTATCTATCTATCTATCTATCTATCTATCTATCTATCTATGTGATTGTGTGATGGCGACGTGGGTGTAAAAGTTTCGCGCGAAAAACCAGTCGTCTATTCAGTTGCCTTTTATTTTCTTTCCATCTCGCCGTGTATTTTACGGACGCAGGCCAACGTACTTCTAGACCCCAACTTTGTTTTCTTTTCTTCTTTATGAATTACCGTGTGTCTTCATCGCGGGAAGATAGTCGTCTGGTATCCATTTGGCTTCCCCACGCTTTTGAAATCAAAGTTGTCCTTCTGCTCGAGTGGCTAACATCCAAGACCAGGTAGCGCTGGTAGCATGCCATTTAAAACGCATTCACACCTTTCCTTAAGGTCGTAGAGCAAAACTGAACACGACTCACTCGTCTGGAATTTGAACTCGTATCGACGATTCCACCTTTCGCGTCGATAGCCATCTATCTAGGTGTATGTTTATTGATTATACTATGAGAAAGGTAGGGTTATTAGTTGATTTATAATGTTTATCATCAGAAATTAAGGTATTTTCGGCAGTTATATCACTTTTCACTTCAGAGTACATTAAAAAAATTCAAATAGTTTTATTGATGATATATAGGTCATTCAATTAAAAAATCATCATCATTTATATATATATATATATATATATATATATATATATATATATATATATATATATATATATATATATATATATATATAGATAATATTAGTGGTAAATATACACATACATATGCACATATCTAAAATATCTAAATATATATACATACATACATACATA
>OZ038509.1:80681547-80729047 GCA_964036315.1 Acanthosepion esculentum
ACTAAACATTAAATCTGTTACGAAAAAAGAACTAAACAAAATGAACACAAAACGATCAGCTTTAAAAAAGGACTCGTAACTGGAAAAACAGAATGAAATAAGAATATTAACAACAAATACCTTTTCACACCCAACCCAGTTCTGCGGAATCAGAATCCACGTTGATGTTAAGCAAGGGAATGAGCCAATTGGAGTAAAGTACCATGCAGATTTGAATTTTTCCCACTTGTGACGAATGCAGCTATCGATTTTTTTGCATGCTAGCATGCTAGTTAACATTCGTGTCAGTCAGCTGTTGGCTCTCACGCTGGGCAATAGAATGTTCCTACCTATTCGTGGCAGCCAGCTATAGGCTCTCACTCTGGCCAGTAAAAAATGGCAGCAAACTACATAAAAACTGCCGTAGAAGCATGAAAAAATCGATTATTTCCGCTATCGATGGGAGTTGGGAAATGCAAAGTCGGTGTTAGCATTTTGACTAACTTGGAGCATGTGCATGTAAATTTTGGTGCAAATCCGTCGAAAATTGCGGCCGTGCATTCGTTACACACAAACACACACATCCTGCCTTATATATATATATATATATATATATATATATATATATATAAATGTTGGTACTCGTTTGGAAAAACCTCGGATAGCTCAACTTGCAGTAGAACAAACCGAAGAAAAATAAGGAATAAAAAACGAAAGAAGCAAGATCATTAAACCAAGGCGAAAAGAATCGTCCAGTGTTCAAACTCCAAATCCAAAGAAAAAAAAACCCAAACGAGTAAAAAACAACTACGTAGAGCAAAACCTAAGATAATCCTGAGGAGCCAGGCAAAGCTACCTAGGTTTCACCTAAACTGGTCTTCTGGGTAGAGCCGGCATTACCCTAACGATCCGTTTAGGTGAAACTTAGGTAGGTTTGCCTGGTTCCTTAGGATTATCATATATATATATATATATATATATATATATATATATATATATATATATATATATATATATATATCAATTTAAACCTTAACCTTATTTTTACAGGATATTTGTATTTGAGTAGACGCTCCGTTTATTAGTTAAACACTATATTATTTATTTTCATCTAGTGGCCTGCATATTCGAGAAATCTTTACAAAGAAACAGAATTCGAACATTTAAGAAATCAAAATTGTCGGATTTATAAATAAAAAGAAATCCATCATTTCTTTAGAAATTGCTTTGTTTACGTTAAGACTGGAACCCGGGCAGATACGAATGCGACGTGAGTCTCAAAAAGATTTGCCTTTATAAGGCCCTAGTATGGTTTAAAACAACGCGTGTCTAACAACGGGTTTCTCTTGTCAAGGAGGTCGCAGGTTCGAATTCTGCAGAATAGCACATTTTTTAAGTAATAAGATTTCTCGAATATACTCGTCAGTAGACGAAAGTGAATAAATAAATTGTTTAATAAATAAACGGTGCGACTGCTCAAATACAAGTTTAAAGTTATATATATATATATATATATCAATATATAAATTTTTTTATTCAATTTTTCAAATTTTCGAATTCGTTATTTTAGGTAATCGATTCATTTAGCAAAGTTCATAATTATTTTAATTTTCTATTACTTTTCACGAGTCCTCACGAATGTTGAAAATAAATGCAGCAGCAGTTTCAAACTATTCAGAAAAACATCTATATTTAACCCAGTTTATTCATCTCCCTCTCTCTCTAAATCTGTCATCCATTCATCTATCTATCTATCTATCTCAGTCTGTTCAGATCTATCTATCTATCTATCCATCTCAGTCTGTTCAAATCTATCTATCTATCTATCTATCTATCTATCTATCTATCTATCTATCTATCTATCTATCTATCTATCTATCTCAGTCTGTTCTTATCTATGTTTTTGTGTATATATGTATGTGTATATGTATAAGAAAGAAACCCACACTTCCTCGGTTGTAAGTCGTCATGCGGTATAGATTTGGCCTTGATATTTTTTATCAATAATAGCAAACTTCTCCTATGTGCCACGTCTATTCCGGACGTGGGTGGTCACGACCCTCTACAACTTCCTGTACTTTGTAGCTTATAGTAAGGTTTGTCTTCATGCTTCTTTTTTTTAGGTGTCCTCTCCACAATTTCCTGTTTTTCTTAATAAATTTTGTCTTTTCGTTATTTCTCCTAAACCCTGTTTCGCCATTTATTTACTCAAACTGCATTTCTCTGTCCTCCTTGAAATCAATCTGTCCTGAGCGTATCAGATTTTCCAAACCCTCCATCCTCATTATGTGCCCCATAAAAATTTCATTCTCCAAATCTTTGTTCTGTCAACCATTTACACCAGCTCGCCAGGTCGGTTATTCGCTTCTTTACTTTAGACTTGTGAGTGTCAAATTCTCCGAGCCCTCATGCCGCATTAAGTGCCCCAGAAAAATGTGTCCTTTTTGCTGCTATTTTCGTTAGAACGTCGTCGTTGTTTACATGTTCCGCCATTGTATTCTCAGCATCCTCCTGTAGTACCATATTTCTGTTGCCTCAAGACCTTTCTTCACCTGTTAGGGGTAATTATTATACCTTCAATCAGGGGTGAACACGTTATGAAAAAATAGAAATATATTTTTGTAGCAAAAAAATTACCAGAAATACATTTTCATAAGAAATAACAAATATACATTTTCATAAAAAAAATAGCAAAAATACATATTCATAAAAAATACCAGAAACATATTTTCATAAAAAAATTACCAGAATTCTACTTTCAAAAAAAATTACCAGAAATACATTTTCATAAAAAAATTACCAGAAATACATTTTCATAAAAAATTACCAGAAATAGATTTTCATAAAAAAATATCTGTGTTCTATTCTCATAAAAAATTACCAGGAATACATTTCCATAAAAAAATCCCAGAATGCTATTTGCACCAAAAATTACCAGAAATACATTTTCATAAAAAATTCCAGAATTCTACTTTCATAAAAAATTACCAGAAGTACATTTTCATAAAAAATTACCAGAAATACATTTTC
The DNA here is from genome assembly GCA_964036315.1 of Acanthosepion esculentum. Taxonomy (NCBI): domain Eukaryota; kingdom Metazoa; phylum Mollusca; class Cephalopoda; order Sepiida; family Sepiidae; genus Acanthosepion; species Acanthosepion esculentum. Next base: position 80,684,557 of record OZ038509.1, read on the forward strand.
ATGAAAAATTCCAGAATTCTACTTTCATAAAAAATTACCAGAAATACATTTTCATAAAAAAATTACCAGAAATACATTTTCATGAAAAATTCCAGAATTCTACTTTCATAAAAAATTACCAGAAATACATTTTCATAAAAAAATTACCAGAAATACATTTTCATGAAAAAAATTACCAGAAATAGATTTTCATTAAAAAATATCAGTGTTCTATTCTCATAAAAAAATACCAGGAATACATTTCCATAAAAAAATGCCAGAATGCTATTTGCCCAAAAAATTACCAGAAATACATTTTCATAAAAAATTCCAGAATTCTACTTTCATAAAAAATTACCAGAAATACATTTTCTTAAAAAAATTACCAGAACTACATTTTCATAAAAAACAAAATTAGCAGAAATCCATTTTCATTTGTTCACCTATATTGCATATGGTTCACTAGTGTAGATAATTAGGTTACAATAAAATTTGTATTTTATATGGATACTAAATTATGAAAACGGATATGTACTAGAATAGTTGGGACTGTAGGATAGATTGGGGTGCATATCATAGATTGGTGTAGGGTACGAGACCTTTGTACCGGCTCTGTGTATTATGGTACCCTATCGACTACACTAGGTTTTTAAATAGAGCATTATATAGCCTGATCACCCATTTATCGGGACCACAGTACTGGAGGAAGACAATAACTTTTATATGATTACCACCTTATGAAAATCGAGATTTACTAGAGATTGGGGAGGGCGTATTATAGATTCCCATGGAGGTCATGCACTGAGCTTTCATAATATTATGATATGAGTTAAGGACGTGGGAGGAAAAACTTAGCTCTCCGTACATCTTATAAAGTAACAATTTGAGAATCTTAAACAGTGACGGTTTTTGGCTATATCACGTTGAAAGTCAGGTTCTTGTACGATCTCCGAAGTTAAGCAACATCGAGTCTGGTCAGCACTTAGATGGGTGACCGGTTGGGGAATACCGGCAAATGTAAGCACGTGGGTTGAAACATTTACTGTCAGCTCCTCATACAACCTACAAACTAACAGTTTCAGAACCATAAAAACCTGAACGCTTACGGCCATATCACGTACGATCACCAAAGTTAAGCAACATCGTCCCTGGTCAGTACCTGGATGAGTTACTGCTTAGGAATACCAGATGCCGTAAGTTTTGATGTGCGGGTGGTGTCACGGCTCGGAATTGGAAATCGGAGTGAGGAGTTCTAATTCCCGTCGGGTTCGTTATATTCACTTACGCGCGAATAATCTTAGGAGAGGTATGAATTCACCTCTTCTCTCCTCCCCAGCTATAGGGTAATTCGTAGGTCTTGTTTCAGTAAAAATCATTATTATCTAAAAATATACTTACAATCTAAAAATATTCGCTGGCTTTAAATAACATGCGAAGGATTCAAAAACACCCCCCCAAAAAAACACAAAACATCTCCCCCAAAACACCCCCCCAAAAAAGACAAAATAAAAACAAATCAGTCTGTATTTTGGCCTAAAACATTCAGCTTATAAGCTCTGTTTATACCTAACTGTATCAGGCATTATGTTGTTGATATAGTCCTGACCTGGCATCTCGGCTTCAGTCACTTACCCACTGCATTTTCTTTGAATACCATCATCATATTTGTTCGGATCATCCCTTCGCTATGGTACATAGACTTTAAGAATTTAAAAGCAGTACTAGATTGGCAGTTAGGTCTCATCCTTTTACAATAGAACTGGCTAGATGTAGCCTTAAGTTATATGCCAACAATTTCTTATCTCACACTTCTCACTTGTGGATCTCTCTTTCGGCTCCATGCTTTCCAGCCAGCATTGATCTTCAAACATTTTAATGAAGCGTCAATCTTTATCTACTTTCTTCCTGATTCTTCTTCTTTGTTTACGTTCTTTCATAATGTTTTCTGTTCCTAATTCTTCCACACCCAGTAACCCCTTGTGTCTTAGTGGCTTTCTTGCCTTGCTTATGGAACTCCCTTCCGGCTCCATGCTTTCCAATCAACTTTAATCTTCAAATATATAAATGTAATGTCAATCGCTATCTACTGTCCTCGTGATTAATCTTTCCTCTTCCCGCTCATTATTAATGTTTTCTGTTCCTAATTCTTCCACACCCAGTAACCCCTTGTGTCTTAGTGGCTTTCTTGCCTTGCTTATGGAACTCCCTTCCGGCTCCATGCTTTCCAATCAACTTTAATCTTCAAATATATAAATGTAATGTCAATCGCTATCTACTGTCCTCGTGATTAATCTTTCCTCTTCCCGCTCATTATTAATGTTTTCTGTTCCTAATTCTTCCACACCCAGTAACCCCTTGTGACTTAGTGGCTTTATTGCCTTGCTTGGGGTGAATTCGATTAAAAAATACCGGATGCGTCAAATGTAACGCCCTTTTTATTGATTATCTTTTATTGAACAAAAATAAATGACAGTAGTTTACGAAAATGTATAAATATTGTCACATCATTATTTTCACTATTCATATCCACACTATTGTCCTCATCTTTGTTGTTATTAAAACGTTTCCGGCCTTCCTCAGGTGTATATCAATCTGGGTAACCTCGAGGGAATGAGTTTCTGGGATGAGGATTTATCATTATTTACACTATTTATATTCAAACGATTGTCACAACGTTTCGGCTGTTGTGCCCTCCGGCCTTTTTCAGTCACATGATTTGTTATGATTAACAAGCCATTGAAAAATGTCTCCCTTCATGTTCAATACAACTCTGAAAGCGATCAGCAACAACTCTACAAACCATTTGACACATTTCTACATTCATTTCAGAAAATTTATCAGAACTTGGTTGTTTGAATTCAAGGTTTCTCTAACGACCAATTGTGGGACAAGACAAGACGCAATCATGACTGACATCAAGAAACGACAATGGGGACAAATCGGACACTCACTCTGCCAGCCTGCTTCTAGTGTCATCAGACAGGCCCTTGATTGGTATCCAGAAGGGGAGCGAATAATGGGTCGACCAAAACAGACTTGACCCACAGAAGTGCTGACGCAGAGGTGAAAGCAACCGGCACAACATGGGCCGAGTTGAACAGGATCGCCCGGAACCACGTCCGTTGTAGAGATATTGTTGTGGCCATATGTTTCCCAAGGAATACAAGAGGCTTAAAGAAGAAGAAGAAGAAGAAGAAGAAGAAGAAGAAGAAGAAGAAGAAGAAGAAGAAGAAGAAGAAGCAATCCTGATTACGAATTTTTAAAAAATTAACATTTTTAGACATTCTTTTGTATGAGCATATTTTGTTTTGGCTTCCATGGTGTGTGGAGATCATTTTATTTTTATAGTATACTGAATTTACATTACCCTATTAACTTTAATTTATAAGCCTCCTCACCCAGGTCATGATATAGTATTTTACTAAGCGTAGCTTAGTTGTGGCACAAGGCCAAAAGTATTGAGCACCGAATGAGGATCGAACTTACTACATCACAAACATAATATCGCGAATATTATTAATATTCGTGATATAGTGAGTTCGATGCTCATTGGGTGCTCCATACTTTTGGCCTTGTGCCACAACTACCCTACGCTTAAAACTGTAAAAGACTAGTGTCAACAAGAAACGGAAATGGGATGGATCGGCCAGGCTCTCTTCATGCCTGCTTCTAGTGTCACCAGGCAGGATCTTGATTGGAATCCACATGGGGAGCGAAAAGTGGGTCGACCAAAACAGACTTGGCGCTCTGAAGTGTTGACGTAGAGGTGAAGGCAGCCATCACAACATAGGTCGAGCTAAAGAGGATCTCCGGAACCGCGTCAGTTGGAGAGGTGTTGTTGCGGGCCTATGTTACCCAAGGAATCAAGAGGCTTAAAGAAGAAGAAATCATTGTGTCATCAGCATCGATACCGAGTTGAAAACCATGGGGGTAGGTCATAGATGTAAATTAGGAACAATGTGGGTCCAAAGACAGAGCCCTCGACATTGAAATAATCGATTAAGCAATCCTGAACCAAGACCAACACCCACAAACTTCAGAGATTGACCAACCGATGTCTCAGGAACATTCTCAATATCAAATGGCCAGAAGTCGTCTCCAACGACCAATTGTGGAACAGGACCAGACAAGCCACAATCGAGACTGACATCAAGAAATGGAAATGGGGCTGGATCGGCCACACACACTGCAAGCCTGCTTCTAGTGCCACTAGGCAGGCCCTTGATTTGATTCTACAAAGGAAGCAAAAAGTGGGTCGACCAAAACAGACTTGGCGCGCAGAAGTGCTGACGTAGAGGTGAAAGCAGCCGATACGACATGGACCGAGCTGAACAGGATCGCCCGGAATCACGTCCATTGGAGAGGTATCGCTGTGGCCCAATGTTTCCCAAGGAATCAAGAGGCATAATAAAATAAAATAATTCAGGGATTGTTTTCGGTTTGAGTCTGTAAACAAGGTCTTTTAGCAGAACCCACCAGAAAAAGTCTGGTGGTGTTAGACCTGGTGATCATAATGGTCACTCAGTTGCTTCATGTCGTCAAATACTGCTATATGACGGTTCCGTATAGGATACAGTTTCGAATCCTGTCGAGGACGAATATTTTCTATGAAAATTTCTCGGACATTCAGGCCGGTAAATGTTATTTAATACTGTTTATTATAAACAGAGCATTTTCTTAAATACTTGTATCTATAAAAAAGAATGTTAAACATAAAAATGTCTTTAAATAATTGTCGGACTTTGTCCATTTCATAATATATATATATATATATATATATATATATATATATATATATATATATATATATATATATATATATATATATATATATAAATATATATATAATACGGAGAAAACAACTGAAAAGTTGCAGATTAAAAGAAAAAAATTGAATGTTTTTTTTTAAGTATTTATTTTAATTTTTTATATATATATATTTGATATTTCAGATCGGCCCCGATCTTTCCTCAGAAATAAATTAAATAACTGTGGAATGCAAATATATTAATAATTAAGTAATTCATCGAGTCAAGAAAAAACCTCAACAGAATACAGAAAGCATGGGACGTTTCGTCCTATGAATAGGACACAATAGCAGCGTGAATTCACTACCGGGAATTGAAACCTGGACAGTTACGATATCAAGCAAACGTCATACCAACTGTACCCAGCAAAATACTAAATCATTTTTTGACTTGTATAAAAATGGCCATATGTAAACCTGTATTAATAAATGTATTCTTTTACTTACTTGTCTTTGCAAAAATACAAAAATCGACTTCTTATGGGGGGTGCATTTTTGGTAACTCGTAACGTATATGTGTGTGTGTGTGTCTGTGTGTGTGAAGAAGGTGACTTCATGATGTTATCTGTCTGGACGGGGGCGGTTTCAGCGTTGGAACGTGTCTGATAATCATTCCACCAGTTGACGCAAGTCTTGGGAGAGGAGAAAACAATTCTCAAGGAGGAAAATGTCTAGAGATTGCCTTGACTACAAGATATTCCACAGTAAATTTGTGCCGTGACTTTTACATTATTTCGCCATGTGGGGCACTTACTAACAAAAGTGACGGAAAGCGAAAGAAAAAAAAGAAGACTCTAAATGAATTTGGCTCATCTGTGGCTCAATCTATATTTCTTCATATATATATATATAAATATATATGTGAAAATTTCTCAAAGTTAACTTTTAGAGAAGACAATATTTATAAATAAATGACAATAGGAAAACCATAAATATATATATATATATATATATATATATATATATATATATATATATATATATATATATATATATATACTTATATTTGTGTATTTAGGCAGCAATCCTTCTTTCAAGAACATTTCATTAAAAACGACTGACAAGGTGCTTTTATTTAGTTTTTTATATAATTTCTCGTGCGATCTAATAAAGTTTTTCTTTTCAGAGGATAAATTATATAAAAATTGTCCGAATGTTCTTTTCCGAGCGCTTTCGGCTATACTTTTAGCCATTATCAAGGATTGTATTTCAACTGTTAGAATTAGAAATAGTTTGTGTGTGTTTTATAAAGTGATTCATTTTTTTTTTTGTTTCAAAACACGGTCAAGATATTATGTCCATGTTCAAAGTTAATATTATTAAGGGTTGGTTTGTTTAATTTTATAAGTAAGGCTGCCATTATTTTTAGCCTTTTATATATATATATATATATATATATATATATATATATATATATATATATAGGTCAAATTTCGAGTAGGCAGTGACTGACCACGACTGCCAGTCTTATACACTTTCACGTAATCATTAGGCGGTCGGTTTTCTGCAGTTTGATAAAATAAGAACCTGATTAAAGCAAGTACCTATTAAAATGTACATAATATGTTTATACTGATACCATTTTACATTTCTACCAATTATGAAACTATTTAATGAAACATTTGATTTCCATGACTGCAATGGACAAATTTAATAATTCTAACAAAAACTATAACACAGCGCGTTCGCGCCTGTTTTTAAAGATCACTATGACAACGAAATGCTGACTTTATCGCAGTTACAACAACATATTTGTCTTTGTTATTTAATCTTGGAGGTCGAAAGTACTTTGGATAAAAAAAAAGATAGTGTCTCCTTCCATGTTGAATTTTATTTCAATATCAAGAAACTGATTAGACACCTGGAAAAGATCGGTATAAAAATAAGTAGAAATATATATCTATATTATTTAATAATTTATGTTTAAATGAAGATATGCTACCTATAATAACACACACACACACACACACACATATATGAAGAAATATACTCTTAAGATGTGCTATATTTATGGGATAAAGTGCTCAATATCAGAGACAGAGCGTGTGTAAATATAAAAGTGAACATTGAAGTCAACACTTAGAGGCGACAGGCGCGAATGTTGGAGTTTTCCTCGACTATTTATATATATGAGTCAGTGGTGCATTGTGGGTGATCTATTCTAGCGGTTATCTTGGCGGGAGTGGCTTATTTGTTTGTTTATTTATTTATTTGGGTTAATTTATTTTACTTGTTTTTCATTTTCATTTTGTATTAATTATGTTTTTCTGTTTTTTCTGTTTTATTAACGCAGTAAAAAATTATGGGGGTGGATTTGCTTAGGTCGCTTATTTAACAGTTTGTTTTCGTCTGAGAAAATAAAGAAAGCTATGTATTCGTCCAATGTTTAGATTGCTTGACGTAGTCTATTCTGTTACTTTGGCAGGGGACAATTTTTAATTTATTTATTTGGATTGATTATTTTTACTTGTTTTGACTTATTTATGCTTATTTTTATTAGTTCTAACGGTTATTTTAGCGGGAGCGATTTGTTAATTTGCTCATTTATTTATTTATTTGGATTATATATATATATTTTTATTTATTTGCTTATTTTTTATTTTGTATATTTTTATTTACTCTATTTGGTTTTTGATTTTTGAGTAACGTAGTCATGTTTTTTTATCGTTATATAGTAGTTATAGCTATTTTTACGCCCAGTTTTTGGATTGGTTGATGTAATCTATTTTAACGGTTATTTTGGTGGGATTGGTTTGTTAATTTGTTTATTATTATTTACTTTATTTATTTATTTGGGTTGATTATTTTTATGCATTTTATTTGTTTATTTATTTTTTTATTTTTTTATTCTATTTCGTCTATTCTAACCGGACTGGTTTGTTAATTTGTTTATTATTTGTTTGGGTTAATTTATTTTACTTGATTTTTATATTATTTTGAATTTATTCATTTTAGTTTTCGATTTTTAAGTAACGTAGTAAAAATTTGTTTTCATGTCTGCATTTTGACATGAGCTCAGATCATCTATTTAATAATTTATTTTGGTCTGGGAAAGTAATGATAGCTATTTTTTCTTCCAAGCAAAGTTTGCAGCTTTTTGATTGATTGTTGTCAGCTGATGACCTTTTCCTTATTTTGCAAGATATTTTTGGTGAGATTTGCGTGAATATAAAAGTGAACGCTGAAGTCAACACTGAGGGGCGACAGACTGTTTTATGCTAAACGCAATGACCAGGCTTGAAGATTGCGTTTAGCATGATACAGCCTGTCGCCACCGAGTGTTAACTTCAGCGTTCACACACACACACACACACACACACACACATATATATATTTACAGAGTACAAGTAGAAAACTGTGGGATATAATCAAAGTGGGTCCTAATATTATAAAATATTAAAAGTGATCCACAAAAAGAAGTCACTGTAATTATTATGACAGAGGATGTAAATTAGACAAGAGGGAAATTCTAAATTACCTTATGCATATATCCATGACGTAATTTTAGACATCTCTGTTGTGTAGAATATATAAATATATATATATATATATATATATATATATATATATATATATATATATATATATATATATATATACACACACACACACACACACACATATATATATATATATATATATATATATATATATATATATATAGTGGTGACAATTGAATTCTTGCAAACGAATTTTGCTGTTGAGACGGGCACTTTGTATCTCGGATTGTTAGGAAATTGATTAGTATTTACGCGAACAAATCTGTTCTTTCCGCCTAGACAAGTCCTAAATTACTTTGGCTTGATATAAAATACTAATATCTATCTCTCTATCTCTTTGACTATCTTATATATGTTCATATCTATCTATCTATCTATCTATATATCTATATATCTATCTATCTATTCAAAATCTCTCACACTATTCATATCTATCAATCTATCTGAGTTTATTCAAATTTATCTATCTATCTATCTATCTATCTCAGTCTGTACACATCTATCTATCTATCTATCTATATATCTATCTAAGTTTAGTCAAATCTATCTATCTATCTATCTATCTATATATATATATATATATATATATATATATATATCTAAGTTTAGTCAAATCTATCTATCTCTCTCTCTCTCTATCTATCTATCTATCTATCTATGTGTCTCTTTGTCTATTCAAATCTATCTATCAATCAGTCTTATCTATCTATCTATCTATCTATCTATCTATCTATCTATCTCCGTCTATACACATCTATCTATCTATCTATCTCAGTCTGTACACATCTATCTATCTATCTATCTATCTATCTATCTATCTCTCTCTCTCTCTCTCTCTCTCTCTCTCTCTCTCTCTCTATATATATATATATATATATATATATATATATATATATATATATATATATATATCCAAGTCTGTTCCTACCTATCTATCGATCTCTATCATTTCCTGTATTTCTTAATCTTATTTCCGGCGGATAGAAAGGAATAAATTAAGCGTTGAGAAAGAAGGAATTTATTTTTGATGAAGTCGCCTTCATTTTACCAAACGCTTTTCCATTAAGTCCAAAGATCGAATGTTCCCAGTTAAATTTAACAAAAAAATAGAAAAACTTTCAGGCTTCGGACTTATTGATCCACTTTCGTAATGCTTTTTTTAAAACAAATGTTAAAGATGAAGTCACTTCGGATTCTGATGAGGAAATTTAGATCGCTTTGAAACTAGAAAGTATGAGAACGGTAATATGAATATTCTCTCTCATTTTCTCTCTCTTTCCTTGATTCTCTCACTCTCAAACACTTTCTAACTCTCTCTCTCTTTCTCTCTCTCTCTCTGTCACTCACACATTCTCTCTCTCTCTTTCATCGATTCTCTCTCTCTCTCTGTCAAACACTTTCTCACCCGCTCTCTTTTTCTCAATCACTCACTTTCTCTCACATGGTATCTCTCAATCACTCTGACTCATTCTCTCTTACTCCCTCAAAGACTTTCTCTCGCCCTATCTGTATATATATATATATATATATATATATATATATATATATATATATATATATATATATATATATATATGTATGTGTGTGTGTGTGTGTGTGTGTGTGTGTGTGCAGGTATGCAGAAAAATAGGAAAGAACACGTTAGGTAAATAATCCGGAGTTCCTTAGTATTTTTGCTTTTATTTTTAAAAACACAGTGCTCCATACAGAAGTAGAGCTTATATTATAATATTTAAAAAAAAAATATGTTTCCTTCACTACATAAGAGTTCTCATGTTTCAAAAGCGAGAGCCGAGACCCCTAATATAATTTTTGAAATTAAGTTGAATTAAGGTGTCTCTCGCTTGACGAGGAAGCGTGACCAGACACTTAATTTAAAAATAAATATTATAATATATATATATATATATATATATATATATATATATATATATATATATATATATATATAGTGATATTCCAAGCGTATATATATATATATAGTGATTTTCCAAGCGTAGCTTAGATGTGGCACAAGGCCGAATGTATGAGGCGCCCAGTGAGGATCGAACTCACTACTCAGTCGTAATTGTTCTAGCTAGACAAGCTTGCTAAGCATTACAATCTTTAAATCCTCCTTCGAATTGTCTGTACCTATTACCAAATAACTCTATCTAACTATCTATCTATCTATCTATTCATCTCTCTCTCTATATATACATACATATATATATATATATATATATATATATATATATATATATATATATATATATTGAGATGGGTGATTGATATAAAGAGGGAGAGAAAAAAACGCGCGTGTTTTGTTTTTCATTAACATATCTTTTTAGGAAATTTCATTCGCCTCGCACGAACACAATCGAGTATTTGCATTTAATATGCAGGAAAGTCTAAAGGAAGAGAAAGTTTTACAGATAGAGAGAATGAGAGAGAAGGAGAGAGGGACAGAGAAAGAAAGAAAGGTTTGGTGATCGAGAAGGAATAACAAGTAGGGCTGGACACCAAGAAAACAACAAATTTAGATTACAGATACTAGAATCAATTTATATATAAAAAAATTAAAGCCGGCACTGAACAGAATCAACTATGAATACTGCAGTAATATTCTAAAATGCCTGTAAAGGAACTGTTTTTTTTCACCCTTTGATGCGCACATGACCATGATATTATAGCATAGAGGAAAATAATTCCATAATGGATAATTTTTTTCACGTTCTAGTGAACGTTCAGCACATTGTCAACCATTTTGCATTTAAAAGCACAATGAAATAATTACGATAATGGATAACAACGCACAACTTTGTATAAATACTTGTACTAACGAATAACATATAGTTTTGTACTACTTGCACCCCTGACGAGGTTGGTTAATGTTTTCGTGTTATCCACTAAAATCTTTCTTATGTTAATCATATTTTTTTGTGATATATTGATCTATATGTGCGTGAATGGCACTAAATTTTTTACTAATCACAAGTCAACCTACGAGAAAGTGTGCTGCATGTGTAGCCAATTGTCGTCATCCGTCCGTGCGCTACGAGCCTTGGCGGAATGTTTAAAGAGCTAGGCCTGCCTGGACGTCTAGTTTCCCCTCTCGGCCTTGCTTGCAGAGTCCAAAGGAAAGGATGAACCAATACAGTTTGGTACTAGCGCGGCTGCAGGAGTTGCCGGAATGTAGCACAAAATGCCGTCCATCCGCCTTCGGGGCTCCGGGTTTGAATTCAGAGTTGTTCTTCTCCTAGACCAGTTGCCATCCAAGGCTATAGAACCCAGTCTATCCTGCTATTTACCCATAGCTGGAGGGAGAAGAAGAGGATTCACACCTTTCCTAAGGGTATGTAACGGATTCGACTGGAATTCGAACTCGGCTCTGCGATTCCGCATTCCAAGCCGATATCCATTACTGCACCGTGCCTCCTATGCGTAGCCAATATAATAATAATATTCTCTCAGTGGCGTCTTACAGCCGTCTAAAATTGTAGTAAAGTTTACACTCACGCATGCGTAGTAAGATCCGTTTTTCATGGTTGCCATTTTATTTCAACTCAACGCAAACTGGTTTCTCACAAATTCAAAATGGCGGGAGGCTTTCTGAATAAACATCCTGTGTGGATATCGGTTTGATTATATATTATAAACAGTGACATGTTTTTCGTTTTTTTTTTTGTTAACGTTTTTTTTTTCCTTTATGTACAAAAGAGAGTGCTTGTCTGGATTCAACGAACATCAACATTTTTTATTTTATTTTCATATAAATGGTTACTTGCCTGATATTTTTTATTGCGCGTCACCAGAATATAGACTTAGTGTGACGGTCATCAGTGAGAAAAAACGAATCGTAAAGCCGTGTTCAAATACCGGCTTAGTCGACTGCGAAACAATTTCTAATTCACGTCCCGTCAGCTATGTATTAAATAGACGAATGGACCGGGCTCTTTCGGCTTGTGCAGCAATTAATTTAGGAGAAGGGCAACACTGAATTCAAAACCGCAGAGAACGCAACAGTAAATCACTTTAGTATAATGCGCGAAAAGTAATAGCAAATTCACCTTAATAAATGATGTCGGTAACCATGATCGCCTGCAGCCTGATAGGACATAACATTTATTTAAATATGGGTTAAAGAGTAGCGCAGACTGAACTCCCTAGACACGGGTGTCAGCAAATCTAAGAGAATGACAAAACTAAATTCAAAACTGAGAAGAAGACAACGTAAACTCCTACACTACATTTACTACCTTCTGGAAGTCATCAGTTCCGTACTAGGTATATATACTGATGGAACAACTATTACTTCTTTCTTAATAGCAAGTCCAAGAGGTCCTTTAAAGTAAAACTTACTGTTAATCAGTTGTTAACTGGGGCAAGCAATGGCTTGTAATTTTTAACCCCCGCCCCCCAAGTAAAACTGTCTTCATTTAATCGTCATAGAGAACATTTTCTACCTTCCATCAGTATGTCTGATGCTAACTTGCAGGAGGACAATCGTACGATCGCCGAAGTTAAGCAATATCGAGCCTGGTCAATGCGTCCTGTAAGAAAGGATGCGCAGGTGATATAATGGATAATGGCTCAGAATTGTCAATCAATTAGCCGAAATCCAATTCCTTTTGATTTCGTTATATTCACTTACGCGCAAATGAATCCACTTCTTCTACTCCCCTTATATGGGTCAAATAGTATGACTTATATCTGAAAATCGTTATTAACTCCCCAAATTGTTAACAGAATATTCATCCACTTTCTTGTACGATCACCGAAATTAAGCAACGTTGAGCCTGGTCAGTACCTAGATGGGTAACCGCTTGGGTATACCAGGTGCTGAGAGCTTGGATGTTCAGGTGGTGTCATGGATAATGGCTCAGAATTTTTAATTGGAGAGCCGAATTTCAATACAATGAAAAATAATCAAATTTCCTATCCCATTTCTAGATTATTGAAAATGGACATTGATTATTATACAGAGATATTGTCAGATCAAAATTCAACTCAAGAATTTATCAACAATTATTGACACAGCATTGCATGCATCTCTCTCTCTTTCTCTCTCTCTCTTTCTCTCTCTCTCTCTCTCTCTCTCTATATATATATATATAAATATATATATATATATATATGTAGTCGAATCCATCACATTCACTTACGTGCTAATACCCTTGGGAATCCTTTTCTTATCCCTCCAGCTATGGGTAAATAGCAGAACTGGGTTCTACAGCCTGGGATGGCAACTGGTCTAAGAGAAGGAGAACTCTGAATTCAAAAGCTGCGAAGGGTCTTTTGGGGACCCTGTGGCACGTAGTGCACCAGGTTTCTGTATTCGGCCCTTCAAAAAGTGTGGATGGTTCTGCACAAAACCTTCACCACTTCAAATCTTATATGCTGTTGTCGGGCTGTCAGTTTCCTAGGAACTTATCTGTTGACCCTCATACGTCGAATTCGATGGGAGAGTCGAAGTACGAGTATATATATATATATATATATATATATATATATATATATATATATATATAAAGATAGATAGATAAATACTGTCAATGTGGATAGGAATGTTGTAGATGTTTTGCAACGGTCAGAGGTATATTGTAGTGTATTGCGAGACATCTACAACAGGTAATGTTCTGGAATTAGTTTGGTCGTTGTCCATAAAGCATCTTTTTGGAAGCCTATGCTCATCCATTCTCACAGTATGACCAGCCCACCTAAGTTGTATCTTTGCTAGAATGGTTTCAGTGCCTGTGATGTTGTTCCATTTCTTCAGTATTGCACTATTCTTGACCCTGTCATCCCATTTTATATCACTTATGGCACGAAAACAACGCATGTGAAATACCCATATATATATATATATATATATATATATATATATATATATATATATATATATAGATAGATAGATAGATAGATATTCAAATATAGACGATAGATCCAGTGATATTATATATTTTTACGCCAATTTCTTTCGGTTTGATGCTTGGACTTCCCAGGTTTTCAGATCAAAATTAAGACGTTTCAAGTTGTCTTTCAATTTGCCTTTGTAACGTAAGAGTGGAAATCCAAGTGAACGCTTGGAGTTTGGTAGTTGTCCATACAGCACCTTCTTTGGAAGCCTCTGCTCATCCATTCTCACAACATGACCAGCCCATCTAAGTTGTATGTTTGCTAGAATGGTTTCAGTGCCTGTGATGCTGTTACATTTCATCAGTATTGCACTATTCTTGACCCTGTCATCCCATTTTATATCACATATGGCACGAAGACAGCGCATGTGAAAGGCGCCAAGTTGATTTATGTGCTTGGGGTACAGGGTCCAAGTTTCAGCCCCATAGAGAAGGGTTGAAAGAACGACTCATCTGGAAATGCCGATCTTTACTCTGAGAGACACGTCTTTGGTGTTCCATAACCTACGTTTAAGATTACCGAATGCTGTGCCGGCTTTGGCTATTCTCCATTGGATTTCTCTGTTCGTTTTCCCACCAGAAGAGACTGCTGATCCAAGATACGTGAATGCTTCAACAGTTTTTAATGTCGTACCATCAATGAATACGGAAGGATTTCTGAGAGATGGATTGCCTGGTACTGGCTGCTACATTAGCTCCGTCTTCTTTATGTTGATAGTGAGTCAAAATACTTTCGCTGCTTCAGAGAATTTATCAAGGATAGCTTGAATGTCTTCCAGACTGTGTGCTAATAGAACAGCAGTATCTGTTAAGGGAAGACCCCGTATCAGCTGCAGACCAAGTGTCGATTGTGCTTTAAAATGTTTCTGATTGTATAGACCCCCACTTGTTCTGAATTCAACATTGACCATTTCCTTCAGTCAGAGAATTCTTTTTCAGGTATAGCAGAAAAGAAAAGTGCAAAGAGAAGAGGAGCAAGAACATAACTTTGCTTTGTACCTTTGGTGACGAAACGGGCGTCCAATTGCTCAATTCTCAACCTTACAAAAGCTTTCATTCCTTCGTGAAAGGAAATAATAATATAGAGCATTTTTATGGAACACCTAATTTTAACAAAACGTTCCAAAGAGCAGTTCGATAGGACAGGATAGTTTGAATGTCTATCTAGACTGTGTGCTAACAGAGCAGCAGCATCTGCAAAGAGAAGATTGCATACCAGCTGCAGACTAGTTGCGACTGTGCTTTAAAGCGTTACTGATTGTATAGAACTCCAGTTCTTCTGAATTCAAGATGGACTCCGTCACTTAGGTCAGAGAATGCTTTTTTCAAGCATAGAAGAAAATAATATATATATCTTAGAAATTATTTTATATTTATTAATACGACATATTTAATTTGTCGCTTAGGCGTTATTTTTAATGGATACCCATATTTGAATAGACGCCCTGTTTTATTTTTATTTATTAAACGGTACATTTATTTACTTCCTACAGGCCTGATTATTCGAGACATCTTGTTAGAAAAATACGCGTTCTACGACAGGGTTCAAACCAGAGTCCCCCAGGGGTGGGGAACTATTATTAGATCTGATATACATTGAATCGGGGAAAAAATGTGTGTTCAAAAAAGATTATGTGATCTATTCGTGGCCGAGAGGTCAAGACACATCCTGATCTAATGACGACCCCCCCCTACCGGAGAACACATATTTTCTAATAAGATTTCTCGAGTGTTAAGGGTGGAAAATGGAAATAAATATTCTGTTTAATAAATAAATATTATTTAATAATACTTATGGTGCCGGTGTTGAAAAAAAAAAATTTATTATTAATATAAATTATGGTTATAATGAAAAGATACATGCTTATAAATTTATAGAATATATATATATATATATATATATATATATATATATATATATATATATATATATATATGATAGAAATTATTAGGAGGATTTGATAATTATAATTAAGTAATTCATCGAGTCTGAAACCTCAACAGAGTGCAGAAGGCACTGGACGGCCGTTTCGTCCTATATTTGGGACTCATCAGCAGTGCGCATCCACTACCAAGAATTGAAACCCGGACTTCTAATGCTTCAGTTTGAGCGGCTTGGTGATAGTAGTCGTGGTTCCGGGGGCACCGTCCTATGGTCAGAGAGAATTTCAGTTGAGTTCCACCACAGAATTTGTGAGCGAGCGGCGCTATATTGAGTCTGATTTGCTACCCCTTCGTCACCGAGACCCATTGGAACAGTTGGTATGACGTTTGTTTGATAACTCAACTGTCAGGATTTCAATTCTCGGTAGTGGATGCGCACTGCTGATGAGTCCCAAATATAGGACGAAACGGCCGTCCAGTGCATTCTGCATTCTGTTGAGGTTTCAGACTCGATGAATTAATTATATATATATATATATATATATATATATATATATATATATATATATATATATATATATATATATATATCCAGGTAGTAGCAAAAACTCCTACAACAAAAAAATTCTCAGATTGCCGTATTAGTAAAAACGCACTCTCTAAAATTTTCAAAAAAATTCAACCTTAGCGTTGCGACCGCACGTTCCAAAAGTATTTATCCGTTAACAATAACACATTTCTAAAAAAACATATTTCGATTTGTGTTTAATCTTTCGTCTCTAATGCTACCTGGATTTACTAAAAACAAAATAATTTCCATGCCTGAGGATGACTGTATATATAGTTGAAAGTACTTGCAGATTAAAAAAAGACCATATACAACTTGAAGTTATTATTATTAAACTACCAATCATCGAGTGATTGGTAGGTTAATGCATCTTTAACATTTTGTTAGCGAAGGAATGTTGCCATTTTATATCATTAACTTAACTAATTTTACTTTTTGCATGAATGATTCATTGCAATATAAATTGAACTGCACCACATATTTGATTTAAAAGAACTGATCCGACGTGCAAATATTTGGGATAACAACTGAGACATTCCTCTATTAATTGAACAATTTAGTTCATGCCACATTCACTGATAAACTCCTACAACAAAAAAAAAATCTCAAATTACCATATTAGTAAAAAAACACACTCTCTTAAATTTTCAAAAAAATATTCAACCTTAGCGTTGCGACCGCACGTTCCAAAAGTTTTTATCCGTTAACAATAACACATTTCTAAAAAAACATTTCGATTCGCATTTAATCTTTCGTCTCTGATGCTACCTGGATTTATTAAAAACAAAATAATTTCCATGCCTGAGGATGACTGTATGTACAGTTGAAAGTACTTGCAGATTAAAAAAAAGACCTTATACAACATGTAGTTATAAAAAAGAATGATCATAACATTCATCGAGTGGTTCGTAGGTTAATGCAACTTTAAAATTTTGTTTGCGAAGAGATTTCGCCATTTTATATGATTAAATTCACTAATCTACTTTTTGTATGAATGATTCATTGGAATATAAATTAAACTGCACCACATATTTGATATATATATTCAAATGTTCTGTAATTTGAACAGTATCTACCCACTCTGTGTCTAGAAAAGAAAACATTTGCACGAACATAAGAAAAATTAAGTAAAAAGTTTAACACTGTACCTTGACTATCGTCTTTAATGAAACATGCATGAATGAGAGATTGAAGCTTATATATATATATATATATATATATATATATATATATATATATATATATATATATATATATATATAATCAATCTTTAAATTAAGATATATCTTATATATTAGAGAATATAAATGCATACTGTAGGCACTGTGGGTATATATATATATATATAATTATATATGTATATATTGGAGAGCAGGCGACTTGATAACACACCTGTACACAAGAGGAGACATGAATGGATCTTGATAAGTTGTTTGGTATCTTGGGATCAGAAGAGGTTACATGCAGAGGCACCAAGACATTTCAGGGAAAATTTCATAAAAATCTACAAAGTAGGAAATCAACCTATCCATTTTGTTGCCGCCGTGTGTGAATTATCTCCCAGGGTAACTGTTGAACGTTCTGGGAGTGCCCAGGTGGCAGCGGTGCTTCGAAGAAAGGTCATGGACTAATGAAAGTGTCGTAGCTCTTATCCGTGCGGAGAAGCCTCGATTTCACAAGGTCGAAGAATTTAAGAGTCGGTAGTTCATTACTCGCGACCACAATCTTAACGACACAAGATATAAAGATGACAGAATGTTGATATCAGATGCGGAAAGAAAACTACAAAATCTCCCCCAAAAGGTCGTAAAGTTGAACGAGGAGAAAGGTGTAAACCTAAACTGCTGGAAGACGGAAGAAATGGTTGTTAGCTTCTTATGCAGATTACAGAGTGAGGATAGCAAAAGAAAACAAATATAAAAACTGAAATATCTGGGAAGTGTTTTAGCAGAGGACGGAATGTGTGACACAGAAATACGAAGAAGTATTGGGATGGACAATTACCTATTAAGATATAAAATGAAAATCGTTAGAAACAAAGAAAAGCGTACTGAACTGCTACGTAATATCAGTCCTCCCATATGACATTGAATGATAGACAATCTCCTCACAGATGAAGAAGAGACTTGAAACAACAGAAACAAAGAAATCGAGTACTGAACTGTTACATAATATCAGTCTTCCTATATGGCAATGAATGCTGGACAATCTCCTCACAGATGAAGAAGAGACTTGAAGCAACAGAAACAAAGAAAAGAGTACTGAACTGTTACATAATATCAGTCTTCCTATATGGCAATGAATGCTGGACAATCTCCTCACAGATGAAGAAGAGACTTGAAACAACAGAAACAAAGAAAAGAGTACTGAACTGTTACGTAATATCAGTCCTCCTGCAGTGAATGCTGGACAATCTCCTCACAGATGAAGAAGAGACTTGAAATAACAGAGACAAAGAAAAGAGTACTGAACTGTTACGTGATATCAGTCCTCCTATATGGCAATGAATGCTGGACAATCTCCTCACAGATGAAGAAGCGATTGAAACAACAGAAACAAAGAAAAGAGTACTGAACTGTTACGTAATATCAGTCCTCCTATATGGCTGTGAATGCTGGACAATCTCCTCACAGATGAAGAAATGACTTGAAGCAAAGAAAGAAATAAAACAGTCATTTTATACAAGGAAAATAAAAGATTTAAATAAAGAGATTTTTTTTTACAGTTAAATTCCCAGATCAATTCTGTGGACAAGACAGATTGGTATAAAATTGGTATAGATGGTCCACAGAATTGATCTGGGAATTTAACTGTAAAAAAAAAAATCTCTTACTATAAAGGTAAATTAACCAGAGAAAAAAAATCTATTTTTTAAATTTGGATTTTTAATGTAACTATAACAACAGAGATATTTCGATTTCATTTTTGCCTTGAAAAAGTCGGAAGTCGAAACGCGTCGGCAAAAACTAAGATTTTTCCAGTTGTCATTTTATACCAATCTGTCTTATCCACAGAATTGATCTGGGAATTTAACTATATATATATATATATATATATTGCTGTGATATGCATCCACTTATATGGGAGAATATATGAACACAGAAGGGGTCTTTTACTAAATAATACACTCTGTGGCTTAGTCGTTAATCGTAATGAGTCTATTCCTAAGAGAACATTTAGGAACACCACATTCCTAAATTTCAGAAGTTCGCTGTTGCCCATCAAAATAACTGGAAGAAAGCAATCTAAAAAACAATGGAACAGAGAGTTATCAAAGCGTAAATGAAATAGCTCCAGTTTGTTCAACTTAGGAAACTTAGCATTGCAGCCAAAGTATTCTAAAATTCTGCCAATAACAAAGGAGAAAATGAATAATATCTAAGAACAAATTGAATATAGCATCAAAATTCATATTATCTTTATTTATTTGTTATGTAACTAAATGGATAATTGTCAAAATGGTTTCCGTAAATCTTGATATTTCCTGCTATAAATTCTTCTTATTGTTATTATTTTAATTAAGTGTAAAGTAGTCCTACATTTGCAATGACTTATGGCTAACCATGAAAAGAAATGTCGATCAAAACTGCCTAAAACCTTTGAGCGCTTATTGCCGAAAAATGATCAAATTTACCTTGTTCCTCGAAGTGGATATAAAATAATGGAAACCTTTCTTCTTTGTTCTACCCAAAGGATTTTCAGTGAGGAACACTTGTCCCTTACTTGTCTAACACAATTTGAAATAAGGAATGATTTACTTTGTCAGACAGGGGCGATTTGAAAACTGTTCTTTTTGTTCCATCCAAACAATTTCAAGTGAATAAACCCTAAGACGATGTGAGATCAACAAACTTTTTATCTTGGTCGACGAAGACGATTTGAAATAATGGAAACCTTTTTTCTTTGTTCTATCCAAACGTTTTCAAGTGAGAAAACCTTGTCCTTTAAGACGATTTGAAGAAAGGAAACTTTGTCCCTTATTTAAGAGAGATTTGAATAACACGACGTTGCATAAGCTGACCATATACTTAGGCTTATTGGCTATAACGTGTAGCAAACTGGAATCGTCATTGCTCTTGGTACTCTGGCTTCCGCTTCCGGCTGCTCTGTCAACCGACATATTTCGGTTTACGAGCAGGCAGTGACTTGCAAAGTAATCCAAACCTCATATATCATTTTCTTGGTGTAGTTTTTCCTTATTCGAATATTTTATAATTGATTTGCGTCGACTTCCAGTGGAGATAGTAGATCTGAGTTTATCTGAGACGATTTTCATTTTGTTTTCCTTTTCCATATGAGTCGTCTGCTTTGTCCCAATTCACCTCGTTGCAGATTCCATCAAGTTTAAATAATATTTCCCGTGTTCCACATCTATGTTTCTTTTTGTTTGAACTTTTATTTATTCGTCATGCACTGTTCGGGTTTTATGACCGTGGAGGATAGGCACAAAATGTTGCCTACTTAAGTCATACGTAAACACAAAATTGCAATTGCTAAAGGAAAGGGGAGGGTCTTTGCTTAACATGTTCATCGATACGTGCTTATCAATTCAAAATTTTCTGATGCTATCATGTGGTGTAGCCTAGTGCTTTTGATGTCTACAGCTCCGCGGGTAAAATGTACAGCAACGCAGTCGGCTTTCTGTATCCGCGGGCTTTTACATCTGCGGATTCAGCCAAGGGCAGCAAGAAAATATTTGAAAACAAAATATTCCAGAAAAGCATCAACAAGCAAAACTATAACGTTTAAGATTTTTAATCTCAGGATTCTTATTCATACAGTATTGTTCGATAAAAGTGACTCACCTGATTCTTTTTTACTAAATGTTCTCTTCTCCGATTAAACGAAAGTTGAGCTAAATTCAAAGGATAAGCGATCTAAAATCCGAAGAAGAAGCTTTGTAAGCTCTTTGAATTTAGCAGTAAGTACTGTCAAGCATCTGTTCAGTATAATGTTCTGGGGATGCTTTTCTTTTCATGGAACTGGTTTCTTAAGACCTATTGAAAAGACCCTCAGGAGCGAGCAGTACAAGAGAATTTTAGAGTCTTGTCTGCTCCCTTCTGCTGAAAGGGCACAAATCGACCCCACCAAGCTCATTTTTATGCAGGATAATGCTCCCTGTCGCAAATCAAAAGTGATGAAGAAATACTTTGATGAGAAGCAGATGAGTGTTATGACATGGCCGCCCCAGTCTCCTGGCCTCAACCCCATAGAAAACTTATGGAGCATTATAAAGTACAGGCTCTCGAGAAATCAGTTGAGCAACAAAGAGGATTTGATTGTGAATTTCATATCCGAATGGAATTCAATGCTTGGAGATGAGATTTGCCAGAATCTAATCAAGTCAATGCCAAAAAGGGTTGAAAAGGTTATTCAAAATAAAGGAGGACCCATAGATTATTAAATCGAACTATATTGCCTATTATAAATAAATTATACCTCTATTATTCTTTATTTAAAGCTGTTTGGTTATGTTTCTATTGATTACTTGTTGCAGGAAATAAGTAAGTCACTTTTTTTGCACAGAGTTTTTTTCCCTAAATCTCATTTATATCCGAAATTATAATTATCAATGGAATACCTTAGGGTGGGTAAACTTTTTTACTAGGTGGTCCGGAAGGGGTGTTTATATTAGCAAGATTAAAAATTAGTTTGACCCTAAAAACAATAGGAGAAAAAATTTTTAAGTAAAAAAAAATCAGGTGAGCCACTTTTATCGAACAGCACTGTACGTCTCCGCTTTTTAATCTCAGAATTCGTGGGAGAATCGAGCTCCAATTTCGCATTTATTCGTATAGATTCCATAATATAGGTTTTATTCAATTACCTATTATGTTTCTCTAACTCTTCAAATGTTGAATATATAACTGATTCTGATTTCTATTTTCCATTCTTTACACTATATTAATTTTATCTTATAAATTGTCCCCAGTTCTGTCACCCATGAAATAAAAATAATTGTTTCTACGGAAAATAAGGACCTACGTACATCAAATCGTCTTTAAATTAAATAGCAGCTAAGGAATTATGGTTGAACTTTTAAAAGGTAAGCTTAAACATTAATTCAATAATACAATTAAATGCAGTGATAAATTTTGAGTTTTTCTGTAGTTTATTGATGTCTATTGTATCTACTCCTCCCTGGCTATTGTGATAATGGCTGAACAAAGAGTCCTCCATGGGAGCTAGCTTAAATGTTGTCCGATAAGGCGGCTTTTAAGCTAGCTTCAATATGGGATACAAAAGGAAAATAAGAGTTACTCCTCTTGAGCCATGAAAGCAACGATAATGGCTAGTATAATATATTAATATATATTTATAACCTTACATAATCTGGCAATCTTGAATCTGAGCTCAACGAAAATCGTTCCCTGCGCCTAACTTTTCTAGGCTTGGACATACACATACTCAAACACACACACAAACATGCACTGACTTTATATATAAGATTATCAACATTACATTTTATAGCATCGGAGGAATTACAAATATATAAAACACAAAGAGCAGGGGAGGGCAAGGATGAAAACTTTGCTCTCCGTAAAAATGAGGATCGAAAAATATAACACCCCACCAAAAATTAAAATCTCCTCATAGATGAAGAGACTTTAGACAACAGAAATATGGTTCTACAGAAGGATGCTGAGAATAACATGGAAACAAATGTCACACTTATAGTTAGAATCAGAAAGAGACGGTTTAATTTTTCTAGGAAAGCGGTTTCGAAAATTTGATACAGGTTGAAAGCAATAGTGACAGAGAAAATTTAGGAAACAAGGGGGGAGGATGTTGTGGAGAACGATGATCGTCTACATCCGGAAGAGACACGGCAATAGAAAAAGATATTTCATGACTTATTCTTTCTACGCTTTGTTTTGTATATGTTGGTATATATCTATATATACCTTTAAAATGCCCGTTTTTAAAGTCCTAATAAAAGTTTATGCCATCGCGAAATATTTACATCTCGTTGTTATTATTATTATTATTATTATTATTATTATTATTATTATTATAAGTGTGCATAGCGTTGTGCTTGTTGGGCGTGTGCATGGGGAAGGGTTACATGACAACATATCGCCCAAATTTCAGCCTAGGGATCTTTGGGTCAATCATTTAATTATAAGAGAAATGAAGACCGGCCTTCCTCTAACCCCCTTTTGGCCTTGGACCACATTTTTGTATTTTACAAAAGAAATATTATTTCCATGTATGGTACCTAGAGTTTATGAATTCAATCGTAGTACCAGATTGGTGGCAAGATCTCATCATTTTACAGGTGAAATGTCTAGATGTAACCGTAAGTTCTATGCTAACAGTTTCTTCTCTCGTACTTTTCGCTTGTGGAACTTTTTCCCGGCTTCTTGCCACAAATGCAATGCCAACCGTCATCTTCCGTCTTATTGTACTCTCTGCTCGAATGGAAAGTGTTTTGAGGGACAATTATTTGCGAGAGAGATAGAGTAAGGAAGAGAAAGAGTATAGGAGAGTAAAAAGAAGAAAGAAAGGAGAAAATGATAAATAGCGAGGGGCTGCGTGAGAGGCGATGGAGAGAGTGAAAGAAGAAGAGAGAAGTGGTAAAGTGATTCGGGAGACAATCAGATAATATGAGAGAGGGAGATGGAGTGTAAAGAGGAAAAGGTAAAAAGAGAGTGCAAAAAGAAAGAGAGGATAACACGAGAGAGAGAGAGAGAGAGAGAGCCAGAGAGAGAGTGAAAGTGAAGAGTAAAGCTGAGTGAGTGAGAGGGGGCGGTAACCCCTGTTCTTTAGTCGGTTTATTGCCATGCTTGGGGCGCAATGATTTCTTTGAAAATAATTCATCCTTTTTTTGTTAGTCTTTTTTTCCATTTTTCTTGACATATTAATCTCTTGTTCCTCTTCAAAAATCCTTTCTTCTCACCGTTTCTTTCTTTCTTTCTTTTTTTCTTCTTTCATTCCCTTTCTTTTTTCAATAATTCATTCTTTCTTTCTGTTTTCTTTCTCTCTTTTTTCTTTCAATCTTTCTTTCTTTCAATCATTATTTCTCTCTTTTTTCTTTTTTCATTCTATCTTTCTTTCTCTCTTTCTTTTTCTTTCTTTCTGTCTTTCTTTCTTTCTTTTTTCTTTCAATCTTTATTTCTCTCTTTTTTCTTTTTTCATTCTTTCTTTCTCTCTTTCTTTTTCTTTCTTTCTGTCTTTCTTTCTTTCTTTTTTTCTTTCAATCTTTATTTCTCTCTTTTTTCTTTTTTCATTCTTTCTTTCTCTCTTTCTTTTTCTTTCTTTCTGTCTTTCTTTCTTTCTTTTTTTCTTTCAATCTTTATTTCTCTCTTTTTTCTTTTTTCATTCTTCCCTTTTTTCTTTCTTTCTCTCTTTTTTCTTTCAAGCTTTCTTTCATTCAATTTTTTTATTTTCTTTCTTTCAATCTTTATTTCTCTCATTTTTTCTTTTGTCAGTCTTTCTTTCTTTTTTCTTTCTTTTTCTACCAATCTTTCTTTCTTTCTATCTTTCTTTTTCTTTCTTTCTCTCTTTCTTACGTTCTTCTTTCTTTCAATCTTTATTGCTTTCTTTCTCTTTCTTTTATCAAATTTTCATTCTTCTTTCTTTTTTCTTTATTTCTTTCGTTCTTTTTCTTTCTTTCTTTCTTTCTTTCTTTCTTTTAAAACCTCCCTTTTTATTTCTCTCTTTTTTCTTCCAATATTTCTTTCTTTCTTTCAACCTTTCTTTCTCTCTTTTTTCTTTTGTCAGTCTTTCTTTCTTTTTCCTTTTCTTTTTCTACCAATCTTTCTTTCTTTCTTTTTTTCTTTTTTCTTTCCTTCTTTCTTTCTTTCTTTCTTTCTTTCTTACTTTCTTTCTTTCAGTCTTTGTTTGTTTCTTTCTTTCTTTCAATCTTTATTTATCTCTCTTTTTCTTTTTTCATTCTTTGTTCCTTTTTCTTTCTTCCTTTTTCTTTCTTTCTTTCTTTCTTTCTTTTTTCTTTCGGCCTTTCTTTTTTCTATTTAATCTTTCTTTCTTTCTCTCTTTTTTCTTTCTCTCTCTCTCTTTATTTCTTTCTTTTTATATCTTTCAATCTTTCTTTCTTTCTCCCTTTCTTTTTTCTTTCTCTCTTTTTCTATCAATGTTTCATTCTTTCTTTTTTCTCTTCTTTTTTTCAGTCTTTAATCGTTCCTTCTCATTCTTTTTTCAATCATTCTTTCTTTCTTTCTTTCTTTCTTTCTTACTTGCTTACAATATTTTTTCACTTATTTTTCCTCCCCTGCTCATCGCTGGTAATTTTTAAAACCTTCGCTCTCTACATTGTATCTCCCACATCGTGGAGACCAGACCCCACTCCAGCGAACATTGTCAATCAACGTTTCTCAAAGAATCGGAGCTCCCACCCGTCCACCGCCGGTACCATCCATATCGATTACTCGACTCGAGATGATTCAATACGTTGGCTTCTGTTCTCGCGTTTTGTCTCGCTTTTCGATCATAAGTCACGCCATACAAGTGCTTTCCTTAAAAGGAAGAAGGTTGCGTTAGCTACTAAGGCAACGCATCCTTCCCTTACATACGTCCTTTCATTCACGCGCATGCGTGAGTGTGCGCACGCGCACACAGACGGTAATACAGATAAGCAGGAAGACACACACAAAGGTTGGCATAGACCTTATTTACTAACGAACCTAATTTTTATTCTTTCATATGGCTCATCCTTTTAGGGCGTGAAAGTTTATGACTCTCCACAACTTCTTTTATTGTTTTATCTAACTCTTGGTCTCTTCCAGTCTATGGTTATTCAATAAATTGCTTCTGTCCATATCAGGTTGAAACACCCGTACAATCAATGAAGTTAAGCAATGTCGGGACTGGTCAGTACGTAGATGGGTAATCGCTAGAGAATACTAGGTGCTGCGAGCTTGGATATGTGTGTAGTATGGTTTACGGCCATATCACATTGAATAACCGTAAGGTTACCGAAGTTAAGCAACTTCGGGACTGGTCACTGCCTAGATGGGTAATCGCTAGAGAATACTAGGTGTTACGAGCTTGGATATGTGTGTAGTATGGTTTACGGCCATATCACATTGAAAAACCCGACGGTCACCGAAGTTAAGCTACGTTGAGCCTGGTCAGTACCTAGATGGGTAATCGCTAGAGAATACCAAGTTCTGCGAGCTTGGATATGTGCGTAGTATGGTTTACGGCCATATCGCGTTTAAAAACCGATGGTCACCGAAGTTAAGCAACATTGAGCGGACAGGGAACTCGTCTCATCCTTACTCTTGTGGCATCCTTCTGGAAATGTCTTTTCACAATAATTGACTCACCCAGACATTATAACTTGGGAGTCTGGGTTGGACAATGGGGATCAGGAGACAGCACTCCAGAACCGAACAGTGAGGAAAGCAATTGTGAATGCACTTCCGACAGTCGAAGAATGATGATGATGATGAATATTTATTTACAAGATTATAAATCTATGTTAATGAAGGATAGTGAAATGTTTATTATTTACCATTTCCTGCTCGAATTGTTGAACAGGAGAGCCGAGTTCGAATTCCAGTCGGATCCATTACATTCACTTATTACCTTTGGGAAAGGTAGGAATCCTCTTCTTCTCCCTTCAGCTACGGGTAAATAGCAGGACAGACCGGGTTCTATAGCCTTGGATGGCAAATTGTTTACTGCAGAAAGAAATGGCAACCTACTCCGGGAAAAAGGAGTAATGGATAGCGGCTCGTAGGAATCGGAGAGCCGAGTTCGAATTCAGTCAAATCCATTACATTCACTTATGTGCTAATACCCTCTTCTTCTCCCCCCCAGCTATGGGTAAATAGCAGGACAAACCGGGTTCTATAGCCTTGGATGGCAACTGGTCTAACGAGGAAAGAAATGGCAAAAAATGGGAAAAAATCTGCCTTGTCAGTCATGATCGCCTAAGCGTGTATCACACGTGGCACATAACTGACTGACCCCCTGGGAAGGGTATTAATACTCTTCTCGTCCCCCCAGCTATGGGTAGATAGCAGGACAAACCGGGTTCTATAGCCTTGGATGGCAACTGGTCTACCGCAGCAACATACTACGGGGAACACGTTAGTCATGTATCGAAAGAAACATGATCGCCTAAGCGTTTATCACGCATGGCACATAACTGACTGATCAATTGCTATGAAAAGAATTAAAAAAAAAATTCAATCTAATAAATAAATAGTGTTTAACATCTTTGTTGTCAGTTCTCAAGAATAAAGAAAATGTATAAATCCAATTTCATATATCTGGGTTTACTAAAAATTATCATCATTACTTTTTAAAAACAATATTGGCGAAGGAGTCAAAAGTGCATACAGTAATAATCGTCCTTTGGGCACCGCTTCTCCCGCATCTATGGGTTAATTCGTAAGACTTGTATCATTAAATCTAAAAAAAAATAATCTTACAATCTAAAAAATATTTTATGACTTTAAATAACCCGCAAAGGGTTGATAAACCATACAAATTGAACCAATCAATAGGCATGTCTTTCAGATTTATTTAAATTCTCTGGAATATAAATATTTAGAAACAACCATGGTCACAAAGTGAGTGATCGAATTATACGTTGATTGTAATATAGAATTGAACCCTTACTTTATATCTATATTATAATTTCTTGTTCGTTCATAAAATTCTGTTTAGGTATAAATCTACCTCTTCTCCCTCCATCTGTGGGTTAAATAGTGAGACTTGTATCGATAAACCATCATTATCTAAAAAAATATTACAATCTAAAAGTATATTCTGGCTTTATATAACCTGCAAAAGATTGCTAAACCATAAAAAATGAATGAATATTCAATAATTTGTTTCATCCTGTCAAGCAGGTTTCGGACTGTTTTTCTCCTGCTTTTTTTGTCATCAGTATGCCTAGGAAGTGTTAAATGTCCCAAGTTTTTTTTCTTATGTCCCTAACATTACAGCATTCTATTGCTGATTGTGGGCAACAGTTTCCTAAAAGCTTCATGACTGTCTAGCATTCACCGACATCTCGGCCACGGGATACTAAATATACGTCATTTTTTAAAAATTGTCCTAACTCTTAATACTTTACATAATTTCTTAAAAACAGCTTCTGCACAGACTACTGTTATGCTATCCGCACATCTGCAAATGGCATATTTTCTTCTTCTTCTTCTTCTTCTTCTTCTTCTTCTTCTTCTTCTGCTTCTTCTTCTTCTTCTTCTTCTTCTTCTTCTTCTTCTTCTTCTTCTTCTTCTTCTTCTTCTTCTTCTCCACCTCTTCTTCTTCTTATTCTTCTTCTTCTTCTTCTTCTTCTTCTTCTTCTTCTTCTTCTTCTTCTTCTTCTTCTTCTCCTCCTCTTCTTCTTCTTCTTCTTCTTCTTCTTCTCTGACAATTTTCCTCCACTGACAACACTTTCTTCCTCATTTGCAATGCATTCCTATAGTAAAATCATTAGCAATGCATTTCCATTATACATATAATAGCCCTATTCTATCAGTAATGCTTGCATTCATTCGTGACCACTGACAATCCCTTTTCTTCCTCATTTGCAATGCATTCCTATAGTAAAATCAATAGCACTGCACTTAACATTATAAATATAATAGTCCTATACTATCAGTAATGCTTGCATTCATTCCTGACCACTGACAATCCCTTTCGTCATTATTTGCAATGCAATTCTATAGTAAAATTGCAATAACAATTTCATAGAGAGTTCTGGGATTACTTTTAAAATGACATGTTATTTTTTGAGCCCAACTTCTGTTCCTTGCACACAATAATTATTTTTTTATAAAATCAGAAATCCCACAAATGTAAAGTATATGTTACCATAAAAAATATTTTTTATAAGATGAAAGAAATACTAGTGAAAAATGAATAATAATTGCCAAGGCTTCATCTAAGAAATTCAGACAACTTAAGACTATTACTACTTGGTGGAAAAGCAAGAGAAATAAGATGAAAGAAATACTAGTGAAAAATGAATAATAATTGCCAAGGCTTCATCTAAGAAATTCAGACAACTTAAGACTATTACTACTTGGTGGAAAAGCAAGAGAAATAAGATGAAAGAAATACTAGTGAAAAATGAATAATAATTGCCAAGGCTCCATCTAAGAAATTCAGACAACTTAAGACTATTACTACTTGGTGGAAAAGCAAGAGAAATAAGATGAAAGAAATACTAGTGAAAAATGAATAATAATTGCCAAGGCTCCATCTAAGAAATTCAGACAACTTAAGACTATTACTACTTGGTGGAAAAGCAAGAGAAATAAGATGAAAGAAATACTAGTGAAAAATGAATAATAATTGCCAAGGCTTCATCTAAGAAATTCAGACAACTTAAGACTATTACTACTTGGTGGAAAAGCAAGAGAAATAAGATGAAAGAAATACTAGTGAAAAATGAATAATAATTGCCAAGGCTCCATCTAAGAAATTCAGACAACTTAAGACTATTACTACTTGGTGGAAAAGCAAGAGAAATAAGATGAAAGAAATACTAGTGAAAAATGAATAATAATTGCCAAGGCTTCATCTAAGTAATTCAGACAACTTAAGACTATTACTACTTGGTGGAAAAGCAAGAGAAATAAGATGAAAGAAATACTAGTGAAAAATGAATAATAATTGCCAAGGCTCCATCTAAGAAATTCAGACAACTTAAGACTATTACTACTTGGTGGAAAAGCAAGAGAAATAAGATGAAAGAAATACTAGTGAAAAATGAATAATAATTGCCAAGGCTTCATGTAAGAAATTCAGACAACTTAAGACTATTACTACTTGGTGGAAAAGCAAGAGAAATAAGATGAAAGAAATACTAGTGAAAAATGAATAATAATTGCCAAGGCTTCATTTAAGAAATTCAGACTAGACTATTACTACTTGGTGGAAAAGCAAGAGAAATAAGATGAAAGAAATACTAGTGAAAAATGAATAATAATTGCCAAGGCTTCATCTAAGAAATTCAGACAACTTAAGACTATTACTACTTGGTGGAAAAGCAAGAGAAATAAGATGAAAGAAATACTAGTGAAAAATGAATAATAATTGCCAAGGCTTCATTTAAGAAATTCAGACAACTTAAGACTATTACTACTTGGTGGAAAAGCAAGAGAAATAAGATGAAAGAAATACTAGTGAAAAATGAATAATAATTGCCAAGGCTTCATCTAAGAAATTCAGACATCTTAAGACTATTACTACTTGGTGGAAAAGCAAGAGAAATAAGATGAAAGAAATACTAGTGAAAAATGAATAATAATTGCCAAGGCTTCATTTAAGAAATTCAGACAAGACTATTACTACTTGGTGGAAAAGCAAGAGAAATAAGATGAAAGAAATACTAGTGAAAAATGAATAATAATTGCCAAGGCTCCATCTAAGAAATTCAGACAACTTAAGACTATTACTACTTGGTGGAAAAGCAAGAGAAATAAGATGAAAGAAATACTAGTGAAAAATGAATAATAATTGCCAAGGCTTCATCTAAGAAATTCAGACAACTTAAGACTATTACTACTTGGTGGAAAAGCAAGAGAAATAAGATGAAAGAAATACTAGTGAAAAATGAATAATAATTGCCAAGGCTTCATTTAAGAAATTCAGACAACTTAAGACTATTACTACTTGGTGGAAAAGCAAGAGAAATAAGATGAAAGAAATACTAGTGAAAAATGAATAATAATTGCCAAGGCTTCATCTAAGAAATTCAGACAACTTAAGACTATTACTACTTGGTGGAAAAGCAAGAGAAATAAGATGAAAGAAATACTAGTGAAAAATGAATAATAATTGCCAAGGCTTCATTTAAGAAATTCAGACAAGACTATTACTACTTGGTGGAAAAGCAAGAGAAATAAGATGAAAGAAATACTAGTGAAAAATGAATAATAATTGCCAAGGCTTCATGTAAGAAATTCAGACAACTTAAGACTATTACTACTTGGTGGAAAAGCAAGAGAAATAAGATGAAAGAAATACTAGTGAAAAATGAATAATAATTGCCAAGGCTTCATTTAAGAAATTCAGACTAGACTATTACTACTTGGTGGAAAAGCAAGAGAAATAAGATGAAAGAAATACTAGTGAAAAATGAATAATAATTGCCAAGGCTTCATTTAAGAAATTCAGACTAGACTATTACTACTTGGTGGAAAAGCAAGAGAAATAAGATGAAAGAAATACTAGTGAAAAATGAATAATAATTGCCAAGGCTCCATCTAAGAAATTCAGACAACTTAAGACTATTACTACGTGGTGGAAAAGCAAGAGAAATAAGATGAAAGAAATACTAGTGAAAAATGAATAATAATTGCCAAGGCTTCATTTAAGAAATTCAGACAACTTAAGACTATTACTACTTGGTGGAAAAGCAAGAGAAATAAGATGAAAGAAATACTAGTGAAAAATGAATAATAATTGCCAAGGCTTCATCTAAGAAATTCAGACAACTTAAGACTATTACTACTTGGTGGAAAAGCAAGAGAAATAAGATGAAAGAAATACTAGTGAAAAATGAATAATAATTGCCAAGGCTTCATTTAAGAAATTCAGACAAGACTATTACTACTTGGTGGAAAAGCAAGAGAAATAAGATGAAAGAAATACTAGTGAAAAATGAATAATAATTGCCAAGGCTTCATGTAAGAAATTCAGACAACTTAAGACTATTACTACTTGGTGGAAAAGCAAGAGAAATAAGATGAAAGAAATACTAGTGAAAAATGAATAATAATTGCCAAGGCTTCATTTAAGAAATTCAGACTAGACTATTACTACTTGGTGGAAAAGCAAGAGAAATAAGATGAAAGAAATACTAGTGAAAAATGAATAATAATTGCCAAGGCTCCATCTAAGAAATTCAGACAACTTAAGACTATTACTACGTGGTGGAAAAGCAAGAGAAATAAGATGAAAGAAATACTAGTGAAAAATGAATAATAATTGCCAAGGCTTCATCTAAGAAATTCAGACAACTTAAGACTATTACTACTTGGTGGAAAAGCAAGAGAAATAAGATGAAAGAAATACTAGTGAAAAATGAATAATAATTGCCAAGGCTTCATTTAAGAAATTCAGACAACTTAAGACTATTACTACTTGGTGGAAAAGCAAGAGAAATAAGATGAAAGAAATACTAGTGAAAAATGAATAATAATTGCCAAGGCTTCATCTAAGAAATTCAGACAACTTAAGACTATTACTACTTGGTGGAAAAGCAAGAGAAATAAGATGAAAGAAATACTAGTGAAAAATGAATAATAATTGCCAAGGCTTCATTTAAGAAATTCAGACTAGACTATTACTACTTGGTGGAAAAGCAAGAGAAATAAGATGAAAGAAATACTAGTGAAAAATGAATAATAATTGCCAAGGCTTCATGTAAGAAATTCAGACAACTTAAGACTATTACTACTTGGTGGAAAAGCAAGAGAAATAAGATGAAAGAAATACTAGTGAAAAATGAATAATAATTGCCAAGGCTTCATTTAAGAAATTCAGACAACTTAAGACTATTACTACTTGGTGGAAAAGCAAGAGAAATAAGATGAAAGAAATACTAGTGAAAAATGAATAATAATTGCCAAGGCTTCATCTAAGAAATTCAGACATCTTAAGACTATTACTACTTGGTGGAAAAGCAAGAGAAATAAGATGAAAGAAATACTAGTGAAAAATGAATAATAATTGCCAAGGCTTCATTTAAGAAATTCAGACAAGACTATTACTACTTGGTGGAAAAGCAAGAGAAATAAGATGAAAGAAATACTAGTGAAAAATGAATAATAATTGCCAAGGCTCCATCTAAGAAATTCAGACAACTTAAGACTATTACTACTTGGTGGAAAAGCAAGAGAAATAAGATGAAAGAAATACTAGTGAAAAATGAATAATAATTGCCAAGGCTCCATCTAAGAAATTCAGACAACTTAAGACTATTACTACTTGGTGGAAAAGCAAGAGAAATAAGATGAAAGAAATACTAGTGAAAAATGAATAATAATTGCCAAGGCTTCATCTAAGAAATTCAGACAACTTAAGACTATTACTACTTGGTGGAAAAGCAAGAGAAATAAGATGAAAGAAATACTAGTGAAAAATGAATAATAATTGCCAAGGCTTCATTTAAGAAATTCAGACAACTTAAGACTATTACTACTTGGTGGAAAAGCAAGAGAAATAAGATGAAAGAAATACTAGTGAAAAATGAATAATAATTGCCAAGGCTTCATCTAAGAAATTCAGACAACTTAAGACTATTACTACTTGGTGGAAAAGCAAGAGAAATAAGATGAAAGAAATACTAGTGAAAAATGAATAATAATTGCCAAGGCTTCATTTAAGAAATTCAGACAAGACTATTACTACTTGGTGGAAAAGCAAGAGAAATAAGATGAAAGAAATACTAGTGAAAAATGAATAATAATTGCCAAGGCTTCATGTAAGAAATTCAGACAACTTAAGACTATTACTACTTGGTGGAAAAGCAAGAGAAATAAGATGAAAGAAATACTAGTGAAAAATGAATAATAATTGCCAAGGCTTCATTTAAGAAATTCAGACTAGACTATTACTACTTGGTGGAAAAGCAAG
Source organism: Acanthosepion esculentum (assembly GCA_964036315.1). Lineage (NCBI taxonomy): Eukaryota > Metazoa > Mollusca > Cephalopoda > Sepiida > Sepiidae > Acanthosepion > Acanthosepion esculentum. The sequence goes on from OZ038509.1 coordinate 80,718,760, forward strand.
AGAAATAAGATGAAAGAAATACTAGTGAAAAATGAATAATAATTGCCAAGGCTTCATTTAAGAAATTCAGACTAGGCTATTACTACTTGGTGGAAAAGCAAGAGAAATAAGATGAAAGAAATACTAGTGAAAAATGAATAATAATTGCCAAGGCTTCATCTAAGAAATTCAGACAACTTAAGACTATTACTACTTGGTGGAAAAGCAAGAGAAATAAGATGAAAGAAATACTAGTGAAAAATGAATAATAATTGCCAAGGCTTCCTCTAAAAAAATTCAGGAAAACATTATTTTTTGATAACCGAACTGGAATTGCCAATAAACTATTTTCAGTGACCCATTTCGACCTAAATGTCCTTTTGAATTATTTTTTACTTTAAGATTTGAACTGTTTATCTTAAATATTTGTAAATTCTGCAGCGGACCATTTGAAGGGCGATAACATCATTTTAACATTGTATTTTCCTCTATTTCGAAATTCGTATCTTTTTACATCACATCCGCACGGGAATTATTCGAATTTGTCGTCATGAAACAATTTGCTGTTTGTTAATCTAATATCAAATGCACAATTCCTTATCGTCAACAAACAACTTTTTTTTTATCTCTGCTTATACCACGTGGCTTTTTTTGATGACGTATCAGTTCTTGATGGCGAAAGTTTGCCGTCAGCTGAACCAGAAACGGAATTGATGCTGTGTAATATTCGGTAAGATTCATGACGCATAGATTTTTTTAATTCTTATTGTGTAAAGCTGGACTAACGCATTTTTTCCAGAAGACTTAGTTTCGCTCAGTGCTTTCTCTGATTCATAGGTAATTATACATGATCTATCTATCTATCTATCTATCTATCTATCTATCTATCTATCTATCTATAGAATGAGATGTTAGGAAACAGTGTGTCCTGGGAGGTAGTACTTAGGACCAAATTAACAGTTCATCTCAATGTTTGTTTGTTTATTTCTATCTATCTATCTATCTATCTATCTATCTATCTATCTATCTATCTATCTATCTATGGATGACTGTTTATTATCTATCTATCTATCTATCTATCTATCTATCTATCTATCTATCTGACTGTACATTATCTATCTATCTATCTATGACTGGACATTATCTATCTATCTATCTATCTATCTATCTATCTATCTATCTATTTATGACTGTACTTTATCTATCTCTATCTCTCTATCTCTCTCTCTATCTATCTATCTATCTATCTTTGATTGTACATTATGTATCTATCTATCTAGCATGCAAGAAGCACGTGAGTTAAGTGCTTAGCCATCAAATTACAAACACTTTTGTCATCGCAAAGGCAATTATATCAGTCGGGGTTCAAATCAAATAAATGTCGTCGATTATTTTTATTGATTGATGCTGCCAAATTTTGACGCGATGTTATTCATTCCAAAACATCATTTCGAACTATTCTCTCAAAAGTCTTTTAATACAATTAAAGTTATTTTGGCACCAATCTGAAAGTTTCGAAGAGATGCCGATATATAGAAATAGAGTGCTAGGCAAACACGATTTCGGGCAGGATAAAACCGCCATAAAAATCTGGCACACGCTTTACATAAACCTTTACTGTCTTAGTCTTTGTGGAGGAAGGTTAATAAGATACCACCAGTGGTGTTATTGGGACGAGTCCTGTCATCCTTTCGCGTCAGCTGGCTTCACTTTCCAGTCTTGATAGAGTTCAAAAGCGTCTCTGAGCCGTTGTGGGAGAAGAATTCTTTTCCAAACCTCCGGCATCTCTGTCTCAGGCGGGATGTGGCGAGCCTCTCACCGCTGTGTCGCTATTTCCGTGGAAAGTGCTCAGACGAACTACATTCCTTGGTTTTTCATAGCTAACCTTCACATCGACAATTTTAATCTTTTCAAGGCTGGGGTTAATCTTTATCTTCCCCTTCCTATTTGCATAAATTGCCTCCTAAATTAACACTCTGTCCCGTGGCCCCCGGGTCTTGTAAACGTTGAAACTTACTGTAAAAATAAAAAAAATACATCGAGACACAAAGTAATATACAATATTTAATTAATGAAATACCGACATTTTTATCATATCCCCAAATTAACTTACATTATTTAAATAAATATATCGAAGAAAACATTTGTATGGGTAAATGTTATAAATTCTGACTTTAATATCTTCCTCTTAAAGAATTTCGAGTACAGCACGCTATTCCTAATAATATAACCGAACCTTAATGCTGTAAATTGATGGTATATCAATATATATATATATATATATATATATATATATATATATATATATATATATATATATATATATATATATATATATATATATATATATATACGTGTATGAGTAATTATATGTATGCGTCTGTAGGTATGTAGGCATGTATATGTGTTGTACGACAAGATATATTCCATTGGGTGCTTCGGTATTTCTCAAAGGCTTCTGGAAATCTATTAGATAATTTATTCTAACTTTGAAACAGCCCGTCCCCTCTAAGTGTTGACTTCAATGTACACTTTATATATATATATATATATATATATATATATATATATATATGTGTGTGTGTGTGTGTGTGTGTGTGTATATATATAATATATATGTATGTATATATAGATAGATATACATATATATTTTAAGACATTTTTATGTTTATACATTCTTTTTATAGATACAAATATTTAAGCAAATGCTCTGTTTTATAATAAACAGTATTAAACAATATTTACCGACCTGAATGTCCGAGAAATTTACATAGAAAATATTCGTCCTCCGACAGGAATCGAACCTGTATCCTGTCCGATTGGGCCACAGATGAATTTCGGTTAAAGGCACGTCAGGCTATATGACGGTTCCGTATAGGATACAGGTTCGATTCCTGTCGGAGGACGAATATTTTCTATGTAAATTTCTCGGACATTCAGGCTGGTAAATGTTGTTTAATACTGTTTATTATAAACAGAGCATTTACTTAAATATTTGTATCTATAAAAAGAATGTATAAACATAAAAATGTCTTAAAATAATTGTCCATTTCATAATATATATTACTAAAAATATCTACATTACAACCAAAAGCATTTGCTGTCTCTCTGTTCTTTATATATATATATATATATATATATATATATATATATATATATATATATATATATAGTTTATGAAAAACGTATGGGTAGACCCAAGGAGGATAAAATCCAGAGAGGAAAAGAAATTTACACATTTTTGACGGGCAGTATTAAGCATATGTAAATTAACGAAGTGAGGAAGTGAGGGGTGAGTGACAATAGTGAGTTAGATGTAATTTAATATTTCTATTCTTTCATACTTAATATTACTTGAAGAGGTCCAGACATTGACACATTTAATCGGTTAACTTAACGGAAGTTATATATTGATATAGAAGGGGGATAAGAGAGAAAAAAAACGTAAAAAGAGAGAAGGAAGTCATGAGAGGTGTCACTGACTTTCTTTGGAATGAACAGGCTCGAAATAGACGCTGTCGTTTTGTTTTACTTTGAAAGTGTTATTTTGGGGGTTTATAAATATTATAATGTTTGACATAAGTTTGAATGTTTAAACAGTCTACAAGGAATTTAATTTGATGTTTGTTAGCGATTTAAGTTTTTTTTAAACTTTATTACAAAAATTTGGGGGATTTAATATGAAATAGTCCATTAGAAAAAATATTCATAGAATGTACATTAAAAGAATAAAATTTTATTTTAAAATATGTTTACTTCTAGTTGTAATTGATTATTAAGGTGATATCTCTATCAGTTTGAATTTTATTCATGAATTTAATTCGTGACTGTTTTTAGATGGGTAATTTCTTTTACTTAAAGTTTAGTTTTTAAGTTAATATGGAGTGATATTTGAAGGTAATATTAGAAATATTGCTCTGTCATATATTGTATACACACCCATGCAAGTTTCACATATAAATACGTTCCTTTACATGTGCAGTCACTCATACAGGTACACATGTACCGATATACACGGGTAATTTCATGTATTAATACCTACATATATCTTTTTAAATGTTTACGCATACTTACGCATATATGTATATATGTGTAATTAGAATTTCCCTAAAAGTTTTTACAGTTAATATAAGGTGATGACTTTAGTATTCAAATATCAAAAAATCTTTCCAATTTAAATATTTTATCATCAATAATGATTATTAAAGGGTAATACATTTAAATTTAAATTAAATTATCAATTTAAAAATTTACCTGCATATTATAAAGAATTTTAAACCCACAATTCCAATTGGAGAATATTAACGGAGAAAATGGGGTAAAACATTAATAACATAACTGTAAGTCCTTCTTTTATAATATTCTATATATCCATATATATACACATACACACACATACACATATCCGCACACATGCACACACATATATATACACATATATATCCATACACATACACACCCACACACACACACATACACACATATATATGTATATACTCATACATACACACATATACACACATATATATACACATATATACACACACATATATATATACACACATATGTATGCACATACATACACATATATATACATACATACATATACATATACACATATATACACATATACATACACACATACATCTAGACACATAGACATATATACACATACACCCACATATATATATATATATATATATATATATATATATATATATATACACCCACATGTTCGTGTATGCAAAAAACTTATCAATATTCAAACGTATTTACATTATTGTATTTCACCCATATATTCACCCATATTATATATACGAACTCACAAATTCTTATATTTATACATACATACATACACAGATTACCCGCAATCCCATATCTATGGCACGACACACATGCACCCATATATACATACACCCACACCCACACATACATATATATATACACACATCCACACATATACATGTACCCACATACCCACACACATACATATATACACCGATATATACATACAACTGCATATATTTACAAATAAAAAAACCAAAAGCCCACCTATATACATACAAGTATATATATATACATATCCATATCCATAGCCCCCACTCCAAATATGTGTTCACAATACACAATTACAACACATGCATGCCTATCTTTCCATATAAAAGCATATACATATACATATCAAAAGACGTATCAATGTTCAAGATCTGCTACATAGTTATATACATACAGTTATCTGTTCACATTCATGTGTGCATAGCAACATTTCCAAAAGCAAAAAACAAAGATCATGTAATATTAGTTTTCCTATATAGTTACTTTTAAATATATTTCGTCAGGTTGAGGTTTGTTCTTATGTCGGCATTTAAAAATTAGTTCATTATGTCTGTTTAGTAATACATCCGGGATCTTTATGCTTTATTATGAGGATCTTTTCTTTTAGACATAAGTCGCATCTGTCTCTGAAATTTATTGGCGCTCTGGCTCTCGAGATGATTTTCCACTTTATTTGTGGAGTTAAGCCAGCCTTCAACAAATCCCAATAATGCTTTGACCGTTTAGTTCTTTTTAAATTTATCTTTGAAGGTCTGGCGATGGTTATAAAATCGATATTTCCAACTTATGTATATATATATATAAAAATATATATCCCATAAAGTCTCTTTAGAATTAAAAAAATATATTAGAAAGGCAAATGAACAGAAAAATATTTGGAAATTGTTACAAAATGAGGAGTAGATATTGAGATTTTTAAACTAATTGAATCCCCGGCCTATATGAGCGCCATTAGTTGCACGTAGCATATCAAGACAGTAATCGATTTCTTGCCATGTTCGCTGTAGCATAGCCTCATCAATGGTGGCTATGGCATCAGTGATCTTTTGCTTTGGATCAGTGATGTCTCGTAATCTTTGTTTGATACATGGTATCTTTAATATGACCCCATAGAAAGAAGTCCAGGCGGGTGATATCTAGACGAGGAGGCGAGGGAATTGGGTCAACCCTTCGCATCCACTGGCCTGGAAATATTAGGGTTTCGTTTAAAAGTACTTCTTTTATAAACAGGATACCTGATATACACAATCCGATGTGATTAAAAACTTTGATACCTATTGAGTACATATTTTTATTAAGATATTTCATCAATTTGCCTTTGGAACAAATTTTTTAATTTGTAAAATGTCTTTATGGACACTCAGTCTCTCTCTCTCTCTCTCTCTCTCTCTCTCTATATATATATATATATATATATATATATATATATATATATATAAACTCGACCATGTCTCTCACATCATTCCTCACCAGCCTCTATGTCAACTTATATTAGCTTAATACTAGCCGTCAAAAGTGTAAAATTTAAATTCATTTTTCGTTCCACCTTTTGAAAGTGATGTCTGAAGATCCAGAGAAAAATAAAATTGTCTGGTGAAATAAATTATAACAAATGGAGCCTTAAATTGGTCTGTTTTTCTTTAAATTAAATTATTCGCTCTGACTTAACATTGAGCTCTCAGGATTTCATCGTCCTTGGGATTATCCATACGGATTACCAAGATGTTCGTTACTTAAATATATATAAGTATATATATTTGTATAGATATGAGTCTGTGACCCTGTTCTTATATATATATATATATATATATATATATATATATATATATATATATATATATATTAAAACCCTGACAGTTGAGTTATCAAGCAAACGTCATACCAACTGTTCCAACAGGCCTCGGTGACGAAGGGGTAGCAAATCAGACTCAATATAGCGCCGCTCACTCACATATTCAGTGGTGGAACTCAACTGAAATTCTCTATAACCATAGGAATGTGCCCCCTGGAGCCACGACTACTATCACCAAGGCGTTCAAACTGAAGCATTAGAACAGTTGGTATGACGTTTGCTTGATAACTCAACTGTCAGGGTTTCAATTCTCGGTAGTGGATGCGCACTGCTGATGAGTCCCAAATATAGGACGAAACGGCCGTCCAGTGCTTTCTGCGTTCTGTTACTGTTTCTTTCAGACTCAATGAATTACTTAATTATAATTATCAAATCATCCTAACAATTTCTATCATATATATATATATATATATATATATATATATATATATATATATATATATTGATTTATTTTTTTAAATTGAATGTATTTATGTTAGGTTTTGTTTGATTATGTTTACTTTATGATGGGAGGGGTTCCTCTGTGTCCATTTTGGGATGACACTCTGCGCAGGCAGACATACATACATGAAGGTGTACACACTCTCGTTCACACAAGCACACACATATAAGCAATGCGAGATTAGGCGCAGCTATATATCCATGTGTTCTAGCATACATACGCAATTGTATAAGACATGTCTCAATGAAAACATCCTGTCCATATATATATATATATATATATATACACACACACAGGTAGTAATCCGTTGGTATAATCTAAGATAGTCCTAGTAACACATAATAGAATATGAAATATTAAATATTAAATGTTAAAACTGACTCGCAAATAGCGCTCAATGTTTATTTTCATCGAACAGGGCAACGTTTTTTTCTTACAACTAGAATTAAGATACCATTAGTTAATGATCATTTTCACCCAGGAATTTTAAATTTAAAATTCGCAGAATTTTTCAAGTTGTTTATGGTATCAGTTTGCAGAAGGAAACTGGTTAGTTGCGGAAGTAAAGATAGGGAGAACATCAGAGGAGACAGAGTGGACGAGATGACAGAAGAAGGTATAGTTACAGGAAGTAATGTGGGGTATTATGTTATGGCGGTAGGAATTGTTAGGGGAGAGAAGGGGAAACCGATGTGTTAACCTATATCTTAATGGCTACAGTTTCAACGGGAATCCACGGAAATTAATGAAAAAACCTAATTTATATGTTTCCAAACTAATGTCCTCACTCCTTAAATGACAAAAATGCACTGTTTATTGAATTAAAAATAATATTAATAGTAAAAATTATGAAATATATATGTTTATTGATTTAAAAAGACGATTAGCGGTTTAAATTATATATTAAAAAAATTAAATTTATAAATATTCAAGCTGACACTGAAAGTAAAAAACTGAGAAGATTTTTGACGGCACCTCGTATCGCGACCATTTTTTTTTATACCTATTACGACAAAAATGATACCTAATTCTATGACATAAGAACTATCAATCACTTATTCATTTACAGTTCGCTGAAGAGCCGCGGGAGTTATCTTGAAGCATAAAGACGGCAGAGAAACACAAATCATTCCCCCAAGACTCTATTCTTGGACTTACGTTGTTTCTAATGTTCATAAATGGTCTTCCTGATGTCATCTGTTCTCATCTTGGGATCTGTGCCGATGACACAGCCATTTATTCCTATCTTCATAGTAAGTCTGATCGGTTTTGATTGTCAAATTGGCAGCTATTCTCAGAAAATGGACTTCAATCTCTTGTTAGATGGGGTAAAGAATAGTTAATTTAACACCCCCAAAACAAAACTGTTCTCTGTTAATAGTCTGAAGGAACCCTTTGTACTTTCTATCACCATGGCTGATGCTATACTCTAGAAGAGTGACCCAGTGCGCCTTCTCGGTCTAACGTTTACCGCTGATATGACGTAGAAAGAATATATTAAATCAATTGTCTGCAGCTAAGAAGGCTGCTTCTCTAGACAAACTTTCTCGCTAGAAAATATCGTTCATATTTATAAGACTATTGTTGCGTGTTATAGCTGAGTGAAAATGTATCAGAAGGTAAATTTATGTAAGGCAAAGATTATGCGTGCTTATTATGCATTATCCCACAACACATAGATCAAATAAAGAATATAAGGACAATTTGCATTGCAAGAAATTATTAAAAACCCAGTGGTTAGAGATCCAACAATAAAGAGATTTTTATATATACAATAGATATACATGCAAGGATAACAGAATGTTTGTTGATTGTGGCAATTGAGACAAGGTTATGAAGAAGGTTCATGCAGAAATTTGGTCAATAAAAGTTAATGGTTTTGATTTGTTAGAAAAAATAAAATAATTTGGTTTCTGCAAAGAAAGATCTCAAATGTGTTCGTTCAAATACTAGCGTGTATGCGTGTGTTACTTGTTAGTTAGAATTTAAGTTGTGAAGAGCTGTTTGCCTTTAACTGATAGGCTAAATTGATGAATTGTACAATTACTTTTTGTGTAGTGAAAACATTCACTTTTTAAGTCCTGTGTTGAGTTTGTTGAGAATTTTGAAGTGATGTTGAGTCAGTGAAGTGACACGCGTGGAGTTTGGTAGCATTTCACGAAACTCGATCACTGACTGACTTGAATTGAGTCATGCGGTTGCTTTTTTATAGACTTTGGTGTTTCAAAACGGGCTCCAGGGAGCTTGGCGGAAAAAAGATCTGTTTCAACTTTGCTACAGTTTAGTGTTTCTTAACCAATAAAAGATTGAGTTTACAGAAACGAAGTGGTGGATGATTGGTTAAGGCTTTCTTTTAGAGAAGAATACATCTTTCCGAAAGGGGTGGAAGGCTAATGTGGAAGATTCCACACTACCATTAAAACTTGCTTTGAATATTGCTGCCATATCTGGTCTGGTGCTCCCGCTATATATTTAGAGATTCTAGATAAAATCCAACGAAGGATCTGCAATATTATTGATCCTGACATGATCACTTTCCCACCGCCGTAATGTAGCTTCCTTTTGCCTTTTCCATAAATATTTTTATGCTAATTGTTCCGATGAGATTTCCTCTATGGTACCTAGACTTTATGAATTTAAGCGCAGTACTAGATTGGCCAGTAGGTCTCATCGTTTTACAGTTGACATGGCTAGATGTAACCGTAAGTTCTATGATAACAGTTTCTTCCATCATACTTCTCGCTTGTGTAATTCTGTTCCGGCTTCTAGGTTCTCAGGCAACGTTGATCTTCAAAAATTTAAATGCAATGTCAATTGTTATCTTCTGTCTTCTTACTTCTTGTTTTTTTTATTGTCTTCTCTCCTTAATAGTAGTTTTTATCATATTCTCTAACAATCAGTAGCCCCTTGCGTCCTAGTGGCTTTATTGCCTTTGATCTTCAAAAATTTAAATGCAATGTCAATCGTTATCTTCTGTTTTCTTAAGTCTTGTTCTTTTATTGTCTTCTCTCCTTAATAGTAGTTTTTCTCATATTCTCTAACACTCAGTAACTCCTTGCGTCCTAGTGGCTTTATTGCCTTTGATCTTCAAAAATTTAAATGCAATGTCAATCGTTATCTTCTGTCTTCCTAATTCTTGTTCTTTTATTGTCTTCTCTCCTTAATAGTAGTTTTTCTCA
>OZ038509.1:80734047-80749047 GCA_964036315.1 Acanthosepion esculentum
CGTTCTCTCTTTACATTATATGGACTATTGTCCTCATCTTTGTCGCCATATTTATTACAACGTTTCGGCCCTTGTACGCTCGGCATTCTTTAGGTTGTTGGAATGCCGAAATGAATCCTTTATTTCACTCACTGGGGTAGACTGTTCTAGTTCCATGTTTAATGGATGTCAGTTATCAGTTATCTCCTGTTAATTTTCCCTCTGAAAGTTCTCCACTGCCTTAACCTGGTATTGAACTTACACTCTTTGGGTCCTGTCACTGGATCTAACCAACGCCTTTTATCCACTGTGCCATGTGTCCTAGAACAGTCTACCCCAGCGAGCGAAATAAAGGGTCCTCGATTGGGTGCACGAGCAAAGACAAGCCGATGAAGATTTTTCGCAAAAAATCCTCTTTAGTGATGAAGCTCATTTTCATCTTGATGGATTCGTTAATAAGAAGAATTGTCGCATTTGCGCTGATGAAAATCAAAGGAAAGATTGTTGAAAATTCACTGCATCCATAAAATGTTGGTGTGAATTTTTTGCTAGCGAAATCATTGGACCGTATATTTATAAACATTCGTAATAGGCTTCGATAACTTTAATATGTTGTTTGATTGTTAAACTTTCCATGGTTGAAATTGCCTAACGCTTAAGTTGTTAAATCTGAAAGAAAAATCATCATGAGACGCTTAAACTTAATTCACTTTTAAAATCGGTCCAAGTTATTGGAATATATATATATATATATATATATATATATATATATATATATATATATATATTGACACTATACGCGAACCTTGTATTCTCATTTGAATAAAGCTTTCTTTCTTGCGTAATTTTGTCATATTAATAGCATTCCTCCCATGAGACACAGAATTAAAAAAAGCAACCATAATAAATATACTTATTGGAATACCCATATTTATATATATATATATATATATATATATATAGTCATCCACAGACAGACTGCTTCACAGGTCATCAGTGTAACTAGATGTCCGGTTGCTTTTAGCTAGGATCTAAACAGTCCAGTCGGGGATTCTACCACCAAGCCGTTGGCACACGGCAGGGATTAAGGTGAATTTAAGTGTATTTATTTTTAGATAAACATACAGTGACTGAGAGAACTCGATTCGATTTATATATATATATATATATATATATATATATATATATATATATATATATCTGTGTGTGTGTGTGTGTGTGTGTGTGTGTGTGTGTGTGTGTGTGTGTGTGTGTGTGATACTTTTCTTTGGAGTACAGAACTTTATTATGTCCTCCGACAGAAATCGAACCTGTATCCTATACGGAACCGTCATATAGCCAGACGTGCCCTCAACCAATTGAGTCACAGAAGATCGTTCGGTTAGCAAGGTCGATTTTACTGCTTTTAAACTAGAATCTTCCATGATTCTCTCACGTACATTCATATCTGCTCAAAGCGTATCCAAATGTAAACAAATGACGTCACACATTATGAAATGGACAAAGTCTGACAATTATTTTAAGACATTTTTATGTTTTTAGTCCAAGGACGAATATTTTCTATGACAATTTCTCGGACATTCAGGCCGGTAGATGTTTAATATTGTTTATTATCAACAGAGCATTTACTTAAATACTTGTATCTATAAAAAGAACATATAAACATAAAAATGTCTTAAAATAATTGTCGGACTTCGTCCATTTCTTAATTTAATGTGCAAACAAAAGAGTGCTCAATGCAGTTAAACAGAGCTATACAGTATATATTAATAAATACACATATACCTACGTTTGTAGAGCAACTCGGAATGTCATGGTTATCGAATTCATCAGGCAGTTATTCAATGATCTATTTATTATGGTTGCTTTATTTAAATTCTGTGTCCCGTGAGAGGAATGCTATTGCAATGACAAAATTACGTTTTAGGTTTTAAGAAAGCTTTATTCAACTGAGAATACAAGGTTCGCGTATAGTGTCCTTTTATAGTCCCAGTAAACAGAAACAGAGGAGAGTAACAAAACAAGGGGAGGATACTCTTGATTATTCATAACAGCAATAATATGTGGTATTTCAAAGTTCAAGGTTATTATAAATTTAATTTAATATTAGGGTATAAAATCAATATATAGAGCGTTGGTAGGTAGATATTTAAAAATATTGACGGTTGCTAGTTAGATATTTAAAAATATAGAGGGTTGGTAGCTATATATTAAAAAAATATAGTGGTTTGGTAGGTAGATATTTAAAAATATAGAGGGTAGGTAGGTACATATTTAAAAATATAGAGGGTTGGTAGCTAGATATTTAAAAAATATACTGGTTTGGTAGGTAGATATTTAAAAATATAGAGGGTTGGTAGGTACATATTTAAAAATATAGAGGGTTGGTAGCTAGATATTTAAAAAATATAGTGGTTTGGTAGGTAGATATTTAAAACTTTAGTGGGTTGGTAGGTAGATATTTAAAAATAAATACGATTATTAGGTAGGTATTTTTAAATACCTCCCTCCCAAACCTCTTTATTTTTAAGATATTTTAATCTTTTTTATTTTTAGACATTTAAAAATATGGAGGTTTGCTAGGTTAGATATTTAAAAATATAGAGGGTTGGTAGGTAGATATTTGAACAAAATCCTGATCAGGCGATAGGAGTAAAGAGAAATCTTCTATAAACATTCGATACAATATTCCCACGACAAAAGTGAACCGAAATATGTTATTAAGCAATATAAAACTTATGAAGTAATTTGTGTAGTAACAAAGACTAAAAGAGTTTTTAAAAAAAAAACTATAACATTTGTCGGTATTAGAAAATAGATTCGAAATCTCGCTGGAAATATTAAATTAAAATATCAAAAGAAAAAAATTATGCTTATTTCCAATTAAGAATATAAAAAGATAATTCGTTTTTTATTCTTCGTATTTAATTAAGTTGAAAATATCACACTGCGTAATATTTCAGAATCTCCTTTGGAGATCTTATCTTCATATTAACCGCATTCAATATTGTTGAAATCTGAATGAAAGAGAGATATTCACCTGAAGTATTTCGATCACGTGACAGAGTTTATGGGATTAAGGTTACTGGGTTCCAATATCTTCGTTTTATCTATCTATCTATCTATCTATCTATCTATCTATCTATCTATCTATATTTATCCATCTGTTCAAAATTCTATCTATCTGTTCAAAATTCTATCTATCTGTTCAAAATTCTATCTATCTATCTATCTATCTATCTATCTATCTATCTATCTATCTATCTATCTATCTATCTATCACACCTGATCATATCTATCTATCTATCTATCTATCTATCTATCTATCTATCTATCTATCTATCTATATTTATCCATCTGTTCAAAATTCTATCTATCTGTTCAAAATTCTATCTATCTATCTATCTATCTATCTATCTATCTATCTATCTATCTATCTATCACACCCTGATCATATCTATCTATCTATCTATCTATCTATCTATCTATCTATCTATCTATCTCAGTTTGATCATATCTATCTATCTCTATCTCTTTATATTTATCTATTTGTTCAAAAGTCTATCTATCTATCTATCTATCTATCTATCTATCTATCTATCTATCTATCTATCTCAGCCTGGTCATTATCTATCTATCTATCTATCTATCTATCTATCTATCTATCTATCTATCTATCTATCTCAGAGACCACTGAAAATTTCTCAGACGAAAAAATCTTTTCAAAAATAATGTGATGTTTGATCATTTGATCAAAGTTGGAATTGAATCGAATCAACTAGTTTTCTTCAGACACGTTTCAGATAGTGGAATAGAAGGGATCAATAAACGACTACCATCCCTACATTCGCTTTCGATATATTTATATATATAAATATATAAATATATAAATAAATATATATATATATATATATATATATATATATATATATATATATATATATATATATATATATATTATAATATTTTTAAAAAAAATATGATTCCTTCGCTACACAAGATTTCTCATTTTTCAAAAGCGAGAGCCGAGAAACTCAATATAATTATTGAAATTAATTTGAATTGAGGTGTCGAGTCCCGTTTCATCCTCAAGCGAAAATTTAGGAATAAGCTATCTTATGATTTGCGCGTGTTTATAAGTATGGTCTCTTGCAGCATTAATTATTATGGAAACGGCTGGGGGCGGCCATATTGGTTAGGTGGTCGAAGAGTTAATTCTTATCTACAGACCTGTCACCTTCGGAAAGTTTATGTCGGGTTATGGTGAAATGTATTTCATAGGGCTACGGCAGGTCGTTAAGTGTCGTTAACCTGCGATGACCCACGCCCTTTATGCCTACATGAAAAACTACACATCATTAAGTTTCTAAATAATGAATAGTTATTAAACCATGGGCAGGAGTTAACGGGTTTTACCGGCATCAACAAATTTTTGCATTAAATAATTAACATAACAAAAACAGATAAATAAATAAATTCCATAGTTTAATAAAAGTCTTAAAAGCTTAGCCCAATCATTTAATAGAAAAACCCTTTGTGAAGTCGTCAAAAAACAAATTGTAGTCCAGTCCAACACGTTTGTATAAGAAATAGCCATTTGAATAAACAAATAATAAAGAGATTAATAGATAGATAATAATAAAACAGAATCCTCTCGACACTTAACGACCTGCCGTAGCGCCATAAAATACCTTTCGCTTTTAAAATAACTAGACGGCGACCGCCACTATCACATTTGAAATAGGGACCCCACCATAACTTGACATAAACTTTCCGAAGGTAACTGGTCTGTAGATAAGAATTAACTCTTAACTCTTCGACCACCTAACCAATATGGCCGCCCCCAGCCGTTTCCATAGTAAGTAATATTGCAAGAGACCATACTTATAAACACGCGCAAACCACAAGTTCGCTTATGCCTAAATTTTCGCTTGAGGGTGAAACGAGACCCGATACAGTAATTCAACTTAATTTCAATAATTATAATGCGGGTTTCGGCTCTCGCTTTTGAAACATGAGAACTCTTATGTAGCGAAGGAATCATATTTAAAAAAAATAATTTTAATATAAGCCCTACTTCTGATTGGAGCACTGTCTTTTTAAAAATAAAAACAAAAATACTGAAGAACTCTGGATTATTTACCTAACATGTTCTTTCCTATTTTCCTGCATACCTGGACACACACACACACACACACACACACACACACACACACACATATATATATATATATATATATATGTGTGTGTGTGTGTGTGTGTGTGTGCGTGTGTGTATGTGTGTATATATATATATATATATGTATATATATGTATATATATATATATATGTGTGTGTCTGTGTATGTGTGTATATATATGTTTGTGTGTATCTATATATATGTGTGTGTGTATATATATTTGTGTGTTTATATATATGTGTGTGTCTATGTATATATAGATATATTTATATATGTGTGTGTGTCTATGTATATATATATGTGTGTGTGTATATATATGTGTCTGAGTATATATATATGTGTGTATATATATGTGGACGTGTATATATACATATATATGTGTGTATATATATGTGTGTGTGTATATATCTGTGTGTGTCTGTATATATGTGTCTGTGTGTGTATATATATAAATATATGTGTGTGTGTATATATCTTTGTGTGTGTCTATATATATATATATATACATACACACAGATATACACACAAACATATATATATATACACACACATATGTATACATACACACATATATGCATATATATATATATATACACACACACACACATATATATACACCCCACACATACATATATATATATATATATATATATATATATATATAAATATAAAAGTGAACATAGAAGTCAACACTTAGAGGCGACAGTCTGTTTCATGCTAGATGCAATCGTCAGTTGCCTGTCGCCTCTAAGTGTTGACTTCTATGTTCACTTTTATATTTACACACGCTCTATCTCTGATATTGAGCACTTTATCCCATAAATATAGCACACTTTAAGACTATATTTCTTCATATATATATATGTATATATATATATATATATATATATATATACACACACTCCTTGTCAAAATCTTAAGACCCGATACAAAAGGGTTAAACTATATAAAATACTGTTACTTTAATCAAAATACATTTGCAAAACATTTACATTTAATTAAAAGATGTAGCTTATAAACAAACAAGTGAACATTTTAAGCTTTTAATTGATTCAGTTAAACAAACATTTGAAAAGTATTTTTTTGGTTCGTCATTAAGACAAGGCGATGTAAATAAAAATAGAAAATACAGAACAAATAAGCTACAACGACAATTTAATGTTCAGTACATCCACCATTTTTGTGAATTGCTTCGAAAATTCGCTATGGCATACTCATTATTATCTTCTGCATGAGGGTGCTGGGGATTCACGCCCAGGATGCATAAACTGCAGCACGACGAGCATTCACAGTTTCAAATTGCGATCCATATTTATAAACATCCTTTCCCTTCCATTCCCAAACATTCTCGATTGGGTTTAAATCTGGAGAGCATGGTAGATGGTTCAAAAGCTGAATGTTGTCCATAAAAACTCCTTCAACCTTCGAGCGTTGTGGATTGCAGCATTGTCCTGCTGGAAAATCCAGTCTTTCTCCACATAGATGAGGACCTTCAGTAATCAGCGATGCCTTTCTTAACATGTCAGTGTAACTGGCAGTTGTTTGACTACCTTTTACCTCCTGTAACTCAAGAGTTCAAATGTACCAAAATGAACCCCACAGCATAATTGATCCATCTCCACTGAAAATTTATTTTGGGATATCTTTTGCATGCCAGTAAGGTTGAAAACCGTTTGGGCCATAAAGGTTGAATTTTTTCTCGTCTGAAAATAAAACTTTCTTCCATTTTTCCACATCCCAAGTTTGATAATCGGAAGCAAATTGTAAACGAAAAGATATGGTGAAGAAGGCGAGGCCTCTGCGGCCGTTTCAAGTTTTTAAACCCTTTCTTATTTAAATTCCGGGGAATTGTTCGAGAGATGCATTCAGCATCTGTATTCGCTTTTATCTGATCTGATGTTAGGCTTAAATCTCTCTTAACTTCTCGTCTAAGATGGTGAGATTTTAGGGGTGGGTGACCGCTTGATATTTTTTAGAAGCATACGCATCCGGATTTTTAATGAAATTAGCAATGACAGTTCTGTTATAGCCAATTTCATTTTCAATGGCTCGTTGCGAAAGGCCACATCTTTGAAGTTTAACAATCCTGCCCATTGTTAAAATTTTACCCATAAACATTTGAAAATCTGAAATTAAACGCTGGAAATGATCTAAGTAGATGTATAAATGCCTGAAGCTATGATCACACTGACCAGTTCTATAAATTTTTGTCCAGTAATTTTTTCACCCATGGTCTTATTCTTATGACCAACCAAAAAATCCATTTTTCAATGTCTGTTTAAATCAATTAATTAAAAGCTTAACATTTCCACTTGGTTGTTGATAAATTACATCTTTTAATTAAATATATATATATATATATATATATATATATATATATATATATATATATATATATATATATATATATATGTGTGTGTGTATTTAGGCAGCAATCCTTCTTTCAAGCACATTTCATTAAAAACAACTGACAAGGTGCTTTTATTTAGTTTTTTATATAATTTCTCGTGCGATCTAATAAAGTTTTTCTTTTCAGAGGATAAATTATATAAAAATTGTCCGAATGTTCTTTTCCGAGCGCTTTCGGCTATACATTTAGCCATTATCAAGGATTATATTTCAACTGTTAGAATTAGAAATAGTTTGTGTGTGTTTTAAATGTATAGCCGAAAGCGCTCGGAAAAGAACATTCGGACAATTTTTATATAATTTATCCTCTGAAAAGAAAAACTTTATTAGATCGCACGAGAAATTATATAAAAAACTAAATAAAAGCACCTTGTCAGTCGTTTTTAATGAAATATATATATATATATATATATATATATATATATATATATGGTCTGGTACCCCTTCTGATTGTCACGGGGTTCTTGATAAGATCCTGAGACGGATATGCAACGTAATTGGCCCTGATCTGACATCTCGTCTGCAGCCGCTCTCTCGCAGATGTGCCGTTGCCTCCCTCTGTCTTTTTTACAAATACTTTCACGGTAATTGCTCCGATGAGCTGCTTTTGCTGATTCCCAGACTTCATGAATTCAAGCGTCCTACAAGGCTGACATCCCGCTCTCAAACTTTCACTGTTGAAACTGCTAAATGTAGGCGTCTCTTCTACTCCAATAGCTTCATGTCTCGCACCTCTCAACTGTGGAACTCCCTTCCTTATTCCTGTTTCCCTGACAACTATAATCTCCAACTATTCAAATGTAATGTCAATCGACATCTCCAGATGCCTTGATCTATCCACTATCCTTCTCCTCATCCTTTCCTCTATCGCTCCTATCTTCTCTCGCTCCAAATCCTCTGTAACCCCTTGCTTGAGGTGAAATGCTTAAAAAAAAGAAATGTAAATATTTCGCAAATATATTTCGATTATAGTAGCAGTATTTAAGATTTCTTAAACCATTTGTACCTGGTCTTAAGATTTTGACCAGGTGTATATATATATATATATATATATATATATATATATATATATATATATATATATATATAGTTTACGAAAAACTAGGTAATCCGTATGGGTAGACCCTAGGAGGATAAAATCCAGAGTGCTCAATGCAAATCAGAGCTAATAATTTAGATAAAAACAGACCACTTTAAGGTTCCATATAATAAATTATTTCACCACAGCCCTTTTAAAGGACAGCGGATCATCAGATTTTATTTCCAAAGGTTGAAACGAAAAATGAAAAGAAATTTACACATTTTTGACGGGCCGTACTAAGTATATGTAAATTAACGAAGTGAGGAAGTGAGGGGGGAAAGAGACATGATTGAGTTAGATGTAACATTTCTATTCTTTCAAATTTAAATTTATAGAGGAAATCCAGACATTGACACATTAAATCTGTTAACGGAAGTTATATATTGATATGGGAGGGGGATAGGACAAAAAGGCATAAAGAGAAAGAGAGAAAGAAGTTGTGATAAAGTGTCATTAACTTTCTTTGGAATGGACGCTGTTTTTTGCTTTACTTTGAGAGTTCATAAATATTATAATTTTTTTTATAAGTTTGAATGTTTAAACAGTCTAAGGAATTTAATTATATGTTAGTTAAAGTTTTTTAAAAAAAACTTTATTCCCAAAATTTGGGGGATTTAATATGAAATAATCGATTAGAAAAATATTCATAGAATTTACATTAAAACTAAAAATTTTATTTTCAAATATAAGTTTAATTCTAGTTGTAATTGATTATTAAGGTGATATCTCTATCAGTTTGATATTAAGGTGATACTCTATCAGTTTTATATATATATATATATATATATATATATATATATATATATATATATATATATATATATATGCAGGTATGCAGAAAAATAGGAAAGGACACGTTAGGTAAATAATCCGGTGTTCCTTAGTATTTTTGCTTTTATTTTCAAAAAGACAGTGCTCCATACAGAAGTAGAGCTTACTAAATCCCTGGTATACCAATGTACCATCTCATCCATGGAGAGTTCTAACACTGACAGGATATACATTGGGTCAACAAAGAATAATTTTAAAATTAGATGGAGACAACACAAAAGCTCCTTCAACAACATCCAAAATAGAAACCAGACATCTCTATCCCAATACTATGGCATTTAAAAGAAACGAACAAAACACCGAAAGTAAAATGGAAAATAATAAATAGAACTGGAACTTGTAAAACCTGGGACAACCAATGCTCTTTATGCCTACATGAAAAACTGCACATCATTAGGTTTCTAAATAGTGAAAAGTTATTAAACCATAGACATGAGCTAACGGTTTGCTGCCGACATCAACAGCTTTTCGCATTAAATAATTAATAAATAGATATAAACAAATAAAGTCCATAGTTTAAAAGCCTGAAAAGCTCAGCCCAATAATTATTGAGAAAAACCCTTTGTTAAAGTATAAAAAAAAGCCATGTGAATAAACAAATAAATCAACAGATTAAATAGATAATAATGAAACACAACCTCCTCGGTAGTTAACGACCCGCGGCAAGGCCATAAAGATTTGCCGTTTGACCAGCCTAACCTACGATCACTCTTGAAATAGACCCCCCATTGTAACTTGACATACATTTTTCGAAGGGGACTGGTCTGTAGATAAAAATTAATTCTTAGCTCTTTAAACCACCTAACCACAATGGCCGACACCAGCCGTTTCCATAGCAACTAATGTTCCAAGAGACCGCACTTATAAACACGCGCTAACCAAAAGATAGCTTATTCCCAAATTCTCACTTGACGAGGAAGCGGGTCCAGGCACCTTAACTCAACATAACTTCAAAAAATTATGTTAGGGGTCTCGGCTCTCGCTTTTGAAACATGAGAACTCTTATGTAGCGAAGGAATCATATTTTTAAAAACTAAAAATATTGTAACATATATATATATAATTGCAAATGCTTCATCTACGTAATTCATACAATTTAAGATTATTGCTGCTTGGTGGAAAAGCAAGAGTAATAAGATGAAAGAAATAAAATGAAAAATAGTAATAAGAATTCATTCGAAACTTTCGGGATATCACAGATATGTTAACATGCGTTAGGGTAAGTTCACCATATTATCGACTCTACAACGTTTTCTTTACCCCTCATAGCAACAGCATTGAAAAATAAAGGAACTCTCTACAGTTAGGAGATAAGAAAGTAGAATTTCGATAAATGATGTTACTCAAGAGTCCTCTCTCTTTTCTATGTAGACTGTGTATCCTCAACAAAACACGCCAAACAGAATATCTTTACGTCTGTAATTCTATCTTTCGACTGCCAGTCCAAACAAAATGGTTTCAATCAAAGATGAACGAAAAGTGAAAGAAATGTTTGGTCTAACTCAATTTTGAAAAAGAATCCGAAACAATACACAGACATCTTACAAAAAAAACAACAAAACTCATGTGGCTCATTTGATAATGACGTTTCAGATAATATAGTCGTATTCAGTCGCTTATGAGAGCCCCTAAAATATACAGTGTACACATTTGTTAAAAAGACGAGAACCAAACGAACGACAAGACGTTATTTCTCTTGCTTTTCCACCAAGTAGTAATAGTCTTAAGTTGGCTGAATTTCTGAGATGAAGCCTTGGCAATTATTATTCATTTTTCACTAGTATTTCTTTCATCTTATTTCTCTCGCTTTTCCACCAAGTAGTAATAGTCTTAAGTTGTCAGAATTTCTTAGATGAAGTCTAGTCAATTATTATTCATTTTTCACTAGTATTTCTTTCATCTTATTTCTCTTGCTTTTCCACCAAGTAGTAATAGTCTTAAGTTGTCTGAATTTCTTAGATGAAGCCTTGGCAATTATTATTCATTTTTCACTAGTATTTCTTTCATCTTATTTCTCTTGCTTTTCCACCAAGTAGTAATAGTCTTAAGTTGTCTGAATTTCTTAGATGAAGCCTTGGCAATTATTATTCATTTTTCACTAGTATTTCTTTCATCTTATTTCTCTTGCTTTTCCACCAAGTAGTAATAGTCTTAAGTTGGCTGAATTTCTTAGATGAAGCCTTGGCAATTATTATTCATTTTTCACTAGTATTTCTTTCATCTTATTTCTCTTGTTTTTCCACCAAGTACTAATAGTCTTAAGTTGCCTGAATTTCTTAGATGAAGCCTAGGCAATTATTATTCATTTTTCACTAGTATTTCTTTCATCTTATTTCTCTTGCTTTTCCACTAAGTAGAAATAGTCTTAATTTGTCTGAATTTCTTAGATGAAGCCTTGGCAATTATTATTCATTTTTGACTAGTATATCTTTAATCTTATTTCTCTTGCGTTTCCACCAAGTAGTAATAATCTTAAGTTGCCTGAATTTCTTTTTCTTTTTTAAAAGAGACTTCTCTGACACCCTTTCTCTTACGTTCCCTTCCTACTATTAATCTAATATATCTGTCAGGTATATTGTCTCAATTGACTAAGAAATTTCGGCCTGAAGAGATGAATACTTAGGTATTATTGCTGTAATCTACACTTACTGTTTGAATTCAGGTCTCTTTTATTTGACTGACTAATTTGGAATCGAGTTGGTTTGTTCTGCCTAAAATAACAAAACCATATCGGTCAATTTGACATATATCCGAATATAAAAAAATCCCAATATTTCAAAGTAAAATTCTCGGCCGGGACAGTCAGTTTAAGCTTACTACTAAGCATCCATTACTTATTTAACACTTTCTTTTCATTTCTGCCCCCCCCATCCCATCTCTTTTTTCTTCCTTTCCCTCCCACTATCAATCGAATATATCCGTCCGGTGTATCGTCTTCATTTACTAAAGAGATTTCGATCTGAAGTGCTGAACATTTCGGTGTTCACGAAATTATTTATAATTCAAATTGTTTACTTCTTTATATATATATATACATATATATATATATATATATATATATAATAAAAAAGTTTACGTCCTTTCTCTCGTTGGGCAAAACATAAACCCTTCTCTCATATATATATATATATATATATATATATATATATATATATATATATATATATATATATAAACCCTTCTCTTATATATATATATATATAAACCCTTCTCTTATATATCAGCCTCTAAATGCTGACTTCCATGTCCACTTTTACATTTACACACGCTCTATCTCTGATATAGAGCACTTTATCCCATAAATATAGCACATTTTAAGACTATATTTCTTCATAATATATAATATATATATATAATATATTATATATATATTTATATATATATATAATATATAATATATATATATAATATATATATAATATATATATAATATATAATATATATATATATATAATATATATAATATATAATATATATATATGTAATACATATATAATATATATATAATATATAATATATATATAATATATATATATATATATAATATATATATATATATATATATATATATATATATATATATATATATATTATATATATAAGAGAACGGTTTATGTTTTGTCCAACGAAAGAAATCCGTATATTTTAAAGAGAGAAAGGACGTAAACTTTTTTTATTATACACATATATATATATATATATATATATATATATATATATATATATATATATATATCTATATATATATATATATATATATATATATATATATATATATATATATATGTAATAAAAAGTTTGCCTTTTCTCTTTTTAAAATATACAAATTTCTCTCGTTGGACAAAACGATTGCGTCTAGCATGGAACAGCCTGTCGCCTCTGAGTATTGACTTCAATGTTCACTTTTATATTTATATTTACATACGCTCTATCTCTGATATTGACCACTTTATCCCATAAATATTACCCACCTTAAAACTATATTTCTCCATATATACATATATATATATATTTTGGAACTTCGTTTAAAATCAAATTTTAATATTTAGATTTCTGTATATATAATGCAGAGACGTTGATATGTCGCCATACAAAAGCATCCGACTAACTCGGCGTCGGGTCACATTTACTCGGCTCCTCTGAGTGAACATTGACATTTTGTTCCGCACAATGTGGTTCATTCACTATTATACATTAGATAAATTAACGGGGAATTTTCAACAGTTGGGATCTTCAGTAAAAGCCAGCAATCTAACTTTTACCAATGATTTCAATGATATGAGCGAGCAAAGCATTTCTGATTACGACGTGTGACCAAAATTGATGATTAAACATATCACAGACGGAAACCTATAATTTCGGTTTTCTTTTCTAGGTTTTTTTTATATCTCCTTTTGTAACCTCACAGATAAAAGACTTCGTGATAACGTCAAAGCTGAGATCACGAATCGGTCGATAGAAAAGAATTTCATTTCACTAGCAAAAGAAATTCAAGAGCGACTTTCATCGCGTTTAATAATAACGAAAAAAAACAAAAACTTTATTACTTTTATTCACTTAATGTTGGTTTTTCTTTGCCTTGTGTTCATGGGAATATTCTTGGTTTCAAATTGACAGCGAATTTAGCTGTGAGCATCTCGACTTTGACCGATTGCTTACACATATCCAAGAGGAGGCTATTTTTTTTCTTGCTGGTTGGATTTTCTTTAGTCATGTCTGATATTTTTGACTTTAGTTCTTTTGTTGTCAGTATTGTGGCTTTGGGTGTCTAATATTTCGTTTTTTTTTTATTTCGCGAAGGTCTTTTATTGCTGGGAGAAAGCAGAAAATATCAATTAAAATAAACGTTTGGAATTCTGGCTTTCGGTTATTCCTCATTTTTTTTTTTTTAAAGAGTTCTTTTTGATTTTGTAATTTGAGCACAACAAATATAATTCTTTCAAAACCCATAGCTAGTGATACGAAATACGATAAAAATCAAATATCTAAATAAAAATAAGGCTGTTAGCATCATATTTCAGTCGATCCATTCTACGGTATTCTACAGGGGAACACGAAAAGATTTTTTTTAACATGGAAAAAGTTTGAAATTTGTGTTGAATCTGACTAGCGTAGATAAAGACACTATTTACTATGTACACTATTTACATTATTCGGACTATTGTCCTCATCTTTATCGCCATATTTATTACAACGTCCCGGCCCTTCAGTATCTGTCTATATTTCTGAGATGAGGTATTATGTACACTATTTACATTATTCGGACTATTGTCCTCATTTTTGTCGCCATATTTATTACAACGTTTCGGCCCTTCAGTATCTGTCTATATTTCTGAGATGAGGTATTATGTACACTATTTACATTATTCGGACTATTGTCCTCATTTTTGTCGCCAATTTTAATACAACTTTTTCGGCCGTTGTATGCTCCTGCTCTCTTTAGGTGGTTGGCGATGCTTGACACTAAAAAGAGAAAGAAAATGATTGACTTTCAAAAAAAAAAAATTACTTTGACATTTT
>OZ038509.1:80754047-80791547 GCA_964036315.1 Acanthosepion esculentum
TATATATATACATATATAAAGGAATATAGTCTTAAAGTGTGCTATATTTATGGGATAAAGTGCTCAATATCAGAGATAGAGCGAGTGTAAATATAAAAGTGAACATAGAAGGATTGCTGCCTAAATACACAAATGTATATATATATAGCCGCCAGAATAGACTACGCACAATAAGCTATATAAACAAATTTTTACTACGTTAATAAAAAAACACGGATCAAAATAAAATAAAAAAATAAATATATAAGATAAAAACAAAAATAAAATTAAATAAAAACAAGTAAAATCATTTGACACAAATAAATAAATAAACAAATAAATGACTTCCGGTAAAATATCCGCTAAAATAGACTACCCACAATGCACCACTGACCCGTATATATAAATAGCCGAGAAAAATAACAGCACTCGTGGCCTGACGATTGCATCTAGCATGAAACAGACTGTCGCCTCTAAGTGTTGACTTCTATGTTCACTTATATATATATATATATATATATATATATATATATATATATAAACTTATAAAACAGGAAATGCGAATTCAATTGATTGATTTGTTTTTGAGGGCTTCTCAACCCTTTCCGTGTTATTTAAGAATAATTCTTTTATTCGCATGAATGCTACATTAAAAACATTAGGGTGATAATAATATTTTTTCTGATACAAGCGCTACTGTTTAACCCATACATTGGAGAGAAGGAATTGGTTCATACTTTCCCCAAGGATACTTGCGCGTAACTGAATATCAAGGAGTCGACTGGAATTTGAACCCTGCTTTCCGGTTTCTTCTTCTGAACCGCAAACATATTGCACCACCCGCACATACAAGTTTATGGAAGGATTGATGTACAAAAGTTGTTTTTTCCCCCTGAAATGTTATGTCTCACTACGACGTAGATAATTATGGCACTTAACAGCCTCCACATCCTGTTGAAAGCTTCATTCTTTGTTTATTTCAACTTATTTAATGATCATGAAATAAAAATGACGTCAGCGTTGCTTGGTTTGCTTTTTTTTATTCTATGGCATATCAACACCTTAATGGGTTATTTAATGCCGATAATATTTTTATTCCTTGTAATATTTTTTAAAAAAACATGCATAGCTGGTAATATGTTTTTTCAGAAATGTATTGCTGCTAATAATATATAGATGGTAATAGTTTTTCTTCAAAAATTTATTGTTGGCAATAATTTTTTACAAAGTATTTCTGGTATTAAAACCTATTGTTACATTTTCATAGTGTTTTGACATCAGTTTGGGGGTTAAATATTTACCCATAGCTTAAACCCTAACAGGTGCTACCACCCCGGGTTAGGGTGAACCTAGCGACACCAGCAATTAAGAGGTGGTTACACACTCCTAAAAACCTCATGATCATAGGCCTTGCTGTTGGACGTAGTTTATCGTCATACCCAGGACGCGGATGCATTTTATCGTCTTACCCAGGACGCAGATGTAGTTTATCGTCTTACCCAGAAAGCGGATGCATTTTATCGTCATACACAGGACGCGGACGTTGTTTATCGTCTTACCCAGTACGCGGATGTAGTTTATCGTCTTACCCAGGACGCGGATGTAGTTTATCGCCATTATCAGGACGGGTGAGCGTTGCTCTAAAAAAAATTGGAAGTACACAGAAAGACAAAAAATATATCCAGCGATGACGGTCAGATATTTTTAATATCACACATAGTTTATGTTTTTTAAATTTTCCTGCTATGCACTCTTTAGACGAACGTCATTATTTTGCGACACAAACAGACGACATTAATTTTCCTCAAATCAAACTGAAATTAATGAATGTCGTCCAAATGAAAAAAGATTATTATCATTATTCAAAATTATAAAACGCAATTTTGGCCATCTTTTTAATTATCCGAAATAAATACATTATTTTCCATCCATTTTCATTGTTATTCATTTTATTACTCTTTCTTTTTCTCTTTCCATCTTGCATATTTCAACACTTTATTACGCAAATCTATTTTTCACAAATGATAAGCATGTCAGCTCAAAAATCATTGAACACTCTAAGCACCGTGGGGCAAGCAAATATCTTGTTCAAAAAGATTTAAGGTTCACTCAGAAGGAGTTGGTAAAAGAAGAATGTCAATCGTTATCTTCTGTCTTCTTAATTCTTGTTCTTTTATTGTCTTCTCTCCTTAATAGTAGTTTTTCTCATATTTTCTAACACTCAGTAACCCCTTGCACCCTAGTGGCTTTATTGCCTTTGATCTTCAAAAATGTAAATGCAATATCAATCGTTATCTTCTGTCTTCTTAATTCTTGTTCTTTTATTGTCTTCTCTCCTTAATAGTAGTTTTTCTCATATTCTCTAACATTCAGTGACCCCTTGCACCCTAGTGGCTTTATTGCCTTTGATCTTCAAAAATTTAAACGCAATGTCAATTGTTATCTTCTGTCTTCTTAATTCTTGTTCTTTTATTGTCTTCTCTCCTTAATAGTAGTTTTTCTCATATTCTCTAACACTCAGTAATTCTTGACGTCTTAGTGGCTTTCTTGCCTTTGATCTTCAAAAATTTAAATGCAATATCAATTGTTATCTTCTGTCTTCTTAATTCTTGTTCTTTTATTGTCTTGTCTCTTTAATAGTAGTTTTTCTCATATTCTCTAACACTCAGTAATTCTTGGCGTCTTAGTGGCTTTCTTGCCTTACTTGGAGTGAAAGGATTAAGTCACACACAACACACACACATACACAATGAAACACTAAAGCTTAGTCAAAAGCTTCTCTTGAAGACAAGGCAATAACGCATACAGAAATAATACCGGAGGAAAAAGGGGAAAAAAAACAAACCCCCAAATCTTTGGAACTCAATGTGTCTTTTTTTACCCACACCTCCATATCCACCTGACCTTCGACCAACCGATTATTGAAGTTTCACGATCTCTGCAAAACGTTTTGTTTGTTAAAAATGTTTCACTAATGAAATCCATATTCGGCAGTGTTTTGACAAAATTTTCACATCAAAACCTCGCGGAGATTTCTAAGAGCTGCTTAATAAGTGGCAGGAAGTCATTTCAAATGATGTTGAATATCTACGATGTAACGTCTTTGTTTCCATTCCCCCGCGGAAAATTCCATGTAAATATCGTTGTAAATATTTTATTAGGGGTAAATGGTTGCTTGGTAAATGACATTCGAATCTCTACATTTTCCATTGACTGGACAAAGCTCACTATTTCTACAATTACAGGGGTATCCATGGAGGTGCAGTTCTTGTAGACCTAGAACATTTTAAGGAGATACTTTTATTAATTTCAAAGAAATACAAAACTACCTTAAAATTTGAAATCCTCTCTCTTCAGTAGCGCCCTAGCCACTTCGTGAAAGTCCCGTGGAAGCCATCTCAAATAGAGCTGACTAGAACCCTTGTCATAGCTTCATTCATCTTCTGTCTTCAAAACAACTGGGGTTCTCTTTCAGCTTAGGGAAGAACCAGGAAGCAAGGTCTGGAATGTAAGTAAAGTGAGAGACAGTTTTCATGTCCATCTCTTTCAGCACATAGCGAGTTTCCAAAATGTCTTCTCGTCCCGACTGCATTCTTAAAACTAGTCGGCAGTATAGCTGGCCACATTTATTCGTGATCAACAGTTTGAACAAGGCCGGCACGCTCAAGCCTTCGGCCACGATGACTTGTGACTTTCGTCCATCTAATTTCACTCGTAAGGCTTAGGTCAACCAGTGGTATGGTTTTCAGGCACTTTTCAAATGTACCGCACACTGGAATCAGCAAACTCTAGGCTGATAATACCAGGAAATC
The DNA here is from genome assembly GCA_964036315.1 of Acanthosepion esculentum. Taxonomy (NCBI): domain Eukaryota; kingdom Metazoa; phylum Mollusca; class Cephalopoda; order Sepiida; family Sepiidae; genus Acanthosepion; species Acanthosepion esculentum. The sequence goes on from OZ038509.1 coordinate 80,757,839, forward strand.
GTTTTCCTGATAAATTTACCATGGTGAGATTCGAAACAGGGTCTCATGTTCGGAATGCCAAAGTTCTAACCAGTCAGCAGTAATAAGTACTATTTAGTAGTCTTTAAATCTGTATTAACGAGAGTTGATAGACCGGATTATTAGATGTATAGTAATAATCTACTGAAATTACGATAATCTAGGACACTGTTAACTCTCTCTCCTAAAAAACAAATGTCTCAAAACTTATAGAATGTGCACTATAATTAAATTAAATGTAGTTATGCTTGATTTTCTGAAGGATAAACTTGGTAATTTATGGCTTCGCTTAATGAATAACCTAACAAGGGATGACATGTTTAAAATCAAACAACCAAATTCGGTTAAAGCAACAGTAGCCACACTGTTTCACAATCTGTTTTTACACTACAATAAACTGACTTCAATTTCTTCTTAAACGACATTTCAAAAATCAGAAAAAAGAATTGGAGCGAAGCCTTTATCGATACAAAACGCAAGAATTTTCAAAGATAAATTGAATGAACGATGACTGATTTCTTTGAGGAATTTCGGTTTGTGTAATGAATTGATTCGATTACTGCTTGAAAATCTAATCAAAGATTTTCTTGATTGAATTCAGATTTGTTTGACGCTTCAAATCTTTTATATTTTCGAGGTTGAATGATGGTAGGCAGGTTAAGTCAGGCAGGAACAGGTAACTCTTGCTAGTGCAATAGTCAGTAGAAAAGACTTATGAGATCTTAGATATATACAATGCGAATTTGCTTATTGGAATTTCTACAACACACAAGCACAAAGATATACAGAGTGAGATGGATAAATCGCCGACATTTTATATTTTTAATTTCGCGCATGCGTATTGGTTGCTTTTGATTTTGGTCGACTGCACGGTATAGTAAGGTCAATTGGCCACCGTCTGTGAGTAAAGGAGCACCATTTCAGAGTATTTAGGTGTCAATCCGAGGAGAGTGCAGAAGATTCAGAAAGAGTTGGATGAGTCTAATAGTGATTACGAATGTGTTTGAAGTGATCACTAGTGATGGCGTTATGCCTCCATTCATCTTCCCCCAGGGCCTCAGATCCAACATGGAGGCCTACATCAAGTGCCTTGAAGAGGTTGCGCTGCCCTGGGTCAAGAGGGTGGATGCTGGCAATAGGACTCTGCTCCATGCAACACAAGCAGGAGAACCCAGTCATGGTTGTCAGATAATTTATGTGACCATATCATCCTTTATATCTGAACCCTCAAAGCTGCTAGAAACTTTTTATATGTTGCGGGAATGCTTGTTGTGTTTATGTAGAAAACACGTGTTTCCTGGAATTATTTTCCCCTGTAACAATTATTGCGGACTCAAATGTGAGTCCAAGTAATAAATGAGAAACAGAAGACAATATACAGTGCTGTTCGATAAAAGCGACTCACCTGATTTTTTCTTACTTAAAAATTTGTTCGCCTATTGTTTTTGGGGTCAAACTAATTTTTAATCTAACTAATATAAAGACCCCTTCCCGACCATCTCGTAAAAAAGTTTACTCACCCTAAGGTATTCCATTGATAATTATAATTTTGGATATAAATGAGATTTAGGGAAAAAATCTGTGCAAAAAAAAAAGTGACTCCCTTATTTCCTGCAACTAGTAATCAATAGAAACATAACTGAACAGCTTTAAATAAAGAATAATAGAGGTATAATTTATTTATAATAGGTAATATAGTTCGAAATATTTAATAATCTATGAGTCCTCCTTTATTTTGAATAACCTTTTCAACCCTTTTTGGCATTGACTTGATTAGGTTCTGGCAAATCTCATCTCCAAGCATTGAATTCCATTCGGATATGAAATTCACAATCAAATCCTCTTTGTTGCTCAACTGCATTCTCAATAGCCTGTACTTTATAATGCTCCATAAGTTTTCTATGGGGTTGAGGTCAGGAGATTGGGGCGGCCATGTCATAACACTCACCTGATTCTCATCAAAGTATTCATTCATCAATTTTGATTTATGACAGGGAGCATTATCCTGCATAAAAATGAGCTTGGTGGGGTCGATTTGCACCCTTTCAGCAGAAGGAAGCAGACAAGACTCTAAAATTCTCTTGTACTGCTCGCTCCTGAGGGTCTTTTCAATAGGTTTTAAGAAACCAGTTCCATGAAAAGAAAATCATCCCCAGAACATTATACTGAACGGATGCTTGACAGTACTTACTGCTAAATTCAAAGAGCTTTCAAAGCTTCTTCTTCGGATTTTAGATCGCTTATCCTTTGAATTTAACTCAACTTTCGTTTCATCAGAGAAAAGAACATTTAGCAAAAAAAAATCAGGTGAGTCACTTTTATCGAACAGCACTGCAAAAACAAATGACAATGCATCTATTAAGAAAAGGATTACAATAAAGGAGGAAATCATTTAAAGACTAGTTCCATAGAAAATTCATCTCATTTCTTGGGTTGTTTTGGTCTTATGAGACATTGCAGACTCTTGTTAGTAGGTATAGCTGTCTATCCAAGGGCTCACAATCCTCTCCAACACTTCCTTATAGTCAGAAGCATTGACCGTCAAGACTTGAAAGAAGAAGTGACATCTTCCTCATAGCTCACGATTCCTAGAACCATCAAAGCTGCTGGAAACTTTTTTATATGTTGCGGGAATGCTTGTTGTGTTTATGTAGAAAAACATGTGTCTCCTGGTATTATTTTTCCCTGTAACAATTATTGCGGACTCAAATGTGAGTCCAAGTAATAAATGAGTAACACAAAACAACAATATAAAACGAATAACAATGAATGTATTAGCAAAATAATGAACAAAGAATTACAATGACAATAAAGGAAGAAAAGATTTAACGATTAATCAAAGGGTGCGATAGGTAAATTGTTAAAATTTTATATCTTTAATTTTGTGAATATGCGTTGTTTGTTTTTGATTTTATCAACTGCACAATATAGTAGAGTCAATTGGCTACCGTCTGTGAGAAAAACAGCACCATGACGCAGTTCATTCAGCCCAAAAATTGGAAACGACACGCTGTACTGCTTGGTATTCATACCAGAAGATCCAATATGAACATTTCAGGGTGTTTGGGTGTCAATCTGAGGAAAGAGTTGGAAGATATATCCAATCAAGATCATGGTGTTTGAAGTGATCGTCTTTCCACAGGGCTCCAGATTCAACACGGAGGCCTACATCAAGTGACTTAGGTCAAGAGGGTGGCTGCTGGAAGACCCTATGTTTGACAGCAAAACTCTGCACCATGCCACACAAAGAGGAGAAGCAAACCATGGCTGCCAGACAATTTTCACTCTTTAGTATTTCAAGATATATTTTGGGAGCAGAATTAATTAAAACTCGGAACTAATTTCAACTCGGAACTAATTTCAACTCGGAACTAATTTCAACTCGGAACTAATTTCAACTCAGAACTAAGGGTTAGGGTTAGGGTTCTTAAATTGAGTTGAAATTAGTTCCGAGTTGAAATTAGTTCCGAGTTGAAATTAATTCCGAGTTGAAATTAATTCCCAGTTGAAATTAGTTCTGTGTTGAAATTAATTCCGAGTTGAAATTAGTTCCGAGTTGAAATTAATTCCCAGTTGAAATTAATTCCCAGTTGAACTGAGTTCGGAGTTGAAATTAGTTCCGAGTTGAAATTAGTTCTGTCACTCATATTTTTGTGTCATTTTGGTAAGTATTTGTGTTATTTTCCGTTTTGCCTATTTCGATGACAATTTATCCATCGCACCCTGTATATATGTTAAAGAAATTTCAGTGTCCTATTTTATGCTCTCCTCTTGTTTGGCCTTGTCCCAGACTAAGAAAACCCTCGTCAAGTCTGTGCCAGTGAACTAATGCTAGCAAATCTGGCTTTCAATTCATTGTTCACGATCGATTTGAATACTTATCTCTTGTGAACCTGTTCCAGATGACGCTAATCTAATTTTCCCATTACCTAAACTAAACCATCCCTAATAAAAACAAATTTCGAATATGAAGTTGTTTTGGCGGCATTTCAAGCTGCAATCTAGGAAAGGGTTTGGCATAGTTCAGTGTTTCAAAAGCAGCAGTTATAATCATTTTTATGCGTGGCTAAGTTAAAAGAAGCCGCAACTTAATTTAATCGACCATATTGGTTATACTCTGAACATTTCTCATCTTCCTTATTTGATTTTCTCTTAATTCTTCAGCTAATAATTGAATAAGGTCCTTGCTAAGTTATACGACTGTATAATAGCGGGAGAAATTCTCTATTGCAACTTTAAGAACATATTTCAATAACAATCCTAAAGACGAATGCTAGCAAAATGATCGGCTCCCTGTATCGCTTTAGCAAGTACCTGACTCCTCATGTAATCCTCTGCTTCTATAAGAACTGTCCATTCCTTATTTTTCAGTCTTGATGGAGTTCAAAAGTGTATTCGGAGTCCTTGTTGGAGAAGAATTATTTTCCAATCTCCAACGTATCGCTACGTCCATGGAAAGTACTCGCAAGACCTACATTCCTTTGTTCCGTTTGGTCTAACTTTCACGTCTAGGGCCGCCATATTATTTACCCTGAAGCAAGCAAACTTTCCTCTTCTTTTTCTTCTTCTTCTTCCTCAACTTTTTCTTTCTTTTTTCTTCTTCTTACTCCTCATCTTCTTTTTCTTTCGTTTTCCTTCTTCTTCTTCTTCTTCTTCTTCTTCTTTCTTTCTTTATTTCTTCCTCCTCCTCCGCCTCTTCTTTCTTTCTTTCCTTCTTTCTTTCTTCTTCTTCTTCTTCTTCTTCTTCTTCTTCTTCTTCTTTCTTTCTTTTCTTTCTTTCTTCTTCCTCCTTTTTCCATCTTCTTCTTGTTATTTTTCTTTCGTTCTTTCTTCTTCTTCTTCTTCTTCTTCTTCTTCTTGTTCTTCTTTGTGACTTGTCACTTCAGGACGCTGGTGATCATGGTTCTCCACAACTTCTTTTTCTCTATATCTCTTGCTTTCAATATATACTGTGAGTGTGAAATTCTCATAGACCGAATTCCTCTTCATGTGTCCTAGGAATTTCTGCTTTTTATTTAAGTGCAGGCATATTACATTACAAGCGGAATATACAGGCTTCCGTCATTTGTCTTGTCACAGTTGATTCGAAATATTTCTTTTCTCATTCCTTGTGGGAATATTGCCAAAATGAAATATTTCAGAAAAAACAGAAAAAAACTATTTTAAATAAAAGTGGAAATCGGGAAAACGATTTGCAACTCTTGGGACAGCATTTAAAAGAAACTAAGTTAAGTTTGGCAGCTTAGAAGGGGAAGGTCAATTGAAAATGTAGAATAGATAAACCAACTGGGACCTTTGCAGTCAGATCTGGCAGCACCAAATACGAAAATACCTGTTTAATTAAGCAGATTATTACAAGAAAATCACATTATACTTTTAAAAGTAAAAACAATCGGCAATAAATTTTGGCTGAATTTCCGGGATGAGGAATTATCATTATTTCCATTATTTACAGTCAGACCAATATCCTCATCTTTGTTGTTATTATCACAACGTTTTGGCTTTCTGGGATGAGGAATTATCCTTATTTCCATTATTTACAGTCAGACTAATATCCTTATCATTGTTGTTATTATCACAACGTTTCGGCTTTCTGGGATGAGGAATTATCCTTATTTCCATTATTTACAGTCAGACTAATATCCTCATCTTTGTTGTTATTATCACAACGTTCTGGCTTTCTGGGATGAGGAAGTATCATTATTTCCATTATTTACAGTCAGACCAATATCCTCATCTTTGTTGTTATTATCACAATGTTTTGGTTTTCTGGGATGAGGAATTATCAATATTTCCATTATTTACAGTCAGGCCAATATCCTCATCTTTGTTGTTATTATCACAACGTTTTGGCTTTCTGGGATGAGGAATTATCCTTATTTCCATTATTTACAGTCAGACCAATATCCTCATCTTTGTTGTTATTATCACAATGTTTTGGTTTTCTGGGATGAGGAATTATCCTTATTTCCATTATTTACAGTCAGACCAATATCCTCATCTTTGTTGTTATTATCACAACGTTTTGGCTTTCTGGGATGAGGAATTATCCTTATTTCCATTATTTACAGTCACATCAATATCCTCATCTTTGTTGTTATTATCACAACGTTTTGGTTTTCTGGGATGAGGAATTATCCTTATTTCCATTATTTACAGTCAGGCTAATATCCTCATCTTTGTTGTTATTATCACAACCTTTTGGTTTTCTGGGATGAGGAATTATCCTTATTTCCATTATTTACAGTCAGACCAATATCCTCATCTTTGTTGTTATTATCACAACGTTTTGGCTTTCTGGGATGAGGAATTATCCTTATTTCCATTATTTACAGTCAGACTAATATCCTTATCATTGTTGTTATTATCACAACGTTTCGGCTTTCTGGGATGAGGAATTATCCTTATTTCCATTATTTACAGTCAGACTAATATCCTCATCTTTGTTGTTATTATCACAACGTTTTTGCTTTCTGGGATGAGGAAGTATCATTATTTCCATTATTTACAGTCAGACCAATATCCTCATCTTTGTTGTTATTATCACAATGTTTTGGTTTTCTGGGATGAGGAATTATCAATATTTCCATTATTTACAGTCAGGCTAATATCCTCATCTTTGTTGTTATTATCACAACGTTTTGGCTTTCTGGGATGAGGAATTATCCTTATTTCCATTATTTACAGTCAGACCAATATCCTCATCTTTGTTGTTATTATCACAATGTTTTGGTTTTCTGGGATGAGGAATTATCCTTATTTCCATTATTTACAGTCAGACCAATATCCTCATCTTTGTTGTTATTATCACAACGTTTTGGCTTTCTGGGATGAGGAATTATCCTTATTTCCATTATTTACAGTCAGACCAATATCCTCATCTTTGTTGTTATTATGACAACGTTTTGGCTTTCTGGGATGAGGAATTATCCTTATTTTCATTATTTACAGTCAGGCTAATATCCTCATCTTTGTTGTTATTATCACAATGTTTTGGTTTTCTGGGATGAGGAATTATCCTTATTTCCATTATTTACAGTCAGGCTAATATCCTCATCTTTGTTGTTATTATCACAACGTTTTGGCTTTCTGGGATGAGGAATTATCCTTATTTCCATTATTTACAGTCAGACCAATATCCTCATCTTTGTTGTTATTATCACAATGTTTTGGTTTTCTGGGATGAGGAATTATCCTTATTTCCATTATTTACAGTCAGGCTAATATCCTCATCTTTGTTGTTATTATCACAACCTTTTGGTTTTCTGGGATGAGGAATTATCCTTATTTCCATTATTTACAGTCAGACCAATATCCTCATCTTTGTTGTTATTATCACAATGTTTTGGTTTTCTGGGTTGAGGAATTATCATTATTAACAGTCAGACTAATGAGGATATTGTCCTTGAGGACACATGGCCCAGTGTATAAAGGCGCTAGTTACATCCAGTGACAGGGCCCAAAGGGTGTGAGTGGAATACCTGATTAAAGCGGTGGAGTACTTGGAGAGGGTTAATTAACAGGAGATAACTGATAACTGATATCCATTAGATATGGCACGTGGAAATAAAACCACAGTGAGCGAAATAAACGGTTCAGTTCGACATTCCAACCACCTGAAGAAGGCCGGAGCGTACAACAGCCGAAACGTCGTAATAAATATGGCGACAAAGATGAGGACAATAGTCAGAATAAAGTTTATTTAAATTTTGTCAAGAATCTCGAGATATATAGCAAGAGCATCACACAAGATGTCCCAGTAATATTCAATGCACGGATTAGGTTCAGTTTGGTGCGTTTATTTCACGGCATATCAACGTCTTATGTGTCATTTACTGCCGAAAAATTTGTAATTTTTTTTTCTTTAAATAATTTCTATCTTTATTTTCTTTTTGGAGTACGAAAATGATTTTTTGGTAATTTTTCCAATTTATTTTTATATTTTCATATTTTAACTTCAGTTTGCGAGATAACTATTTGTCCATAGCTGAGACCCTAAACAAATGCTACCACCCAGGGTCATGGTAGATCTAGAGACAGTAGCGATTAAGAAGTGGTTCCACGCTCCTCAAAGCCTTCATTCTCCCGATCAAAGGCCTTGCTGCCGGATGTAGTTTATCGTCATACCCAGGATAATCAATGTAGTGAATCATTAAGAATTAAATCTGTTGAAAAATGGTATTTAAATGAATCTTCCTATCTGCAGGATTTTCTCAGATAAGATTATCTTTAAACTCTACGGCGAATTAGTAAACCAGAATCCAAATGCGCTTGACGAAAGATTTAAGATTTTAATCTCCGGAATCACTTCTTCAGCTTGGATTTTCTCCCTATTCGCAAATGGAACGATTATGAACGTTGAATCCAAGACAATTCTGTTCACTGCAGAAATTGGTTATCTAGAAATGCAAGCACAAATTTTAATGACAAATGATAAGCTGATAGCCCCTTGGGGCGCGATGAATACCAGAAGTGACAAGTCACTTGCATTTAATTAGTTTTCCACGTCACTGGCAATAGGAATTTATCAAATTATCAGAAAGTTAACATTTGTCGGTGAAACTTTCGAGCTCTAGCCGCGTTGCTTCCATATTTGGGTAAAAGAAGTGTTTCTACTCAGAGGGCGCAAACACAAAGATTTTAGAATTTAAAATAATCTCGACAAGGGTTAGATTAAGTAAGTAGTTGAGAACTATCTTTTTATAACTCATGTTCTCTTTACTTGTACGTCTGTAAATTTCTAATTTTTGTTTTTCTTTAAACCCGCATATATATATATATATATATATATATATATATATATATATATATATATATATATATATATGTGTGTGGGGTGCGATGGATAAATATATGTACACTATTTACATTATTCGGACTATTGTCCTCATCTTTGTCGCCATATTTATTACAACGTTTCGGCCGTTTTACGCTCCGGCCTTCTTCAGTTGGTTAGAATGTTTTTCAACTCTGAGTGTTGCCTTCAATGTTAACTTTCACACACACACACACACACACACACACACACACACACACACACACACACACACACACACACACACATATATATATATATATATGTATGTATGTACATAAGATATTAATATATATATATGTGTGTATATATATATATATGTTTCCCTGACGATCCGCTTAGGTGAAACATTGGTAGGTCTGTCTGGCTCTCTAGGTTTGACTAGGTTTGCTGTACTTCTGTATTGAGCACTTTGTTAGTTAATTGTTTACTCGAGTCGAGGTTTTTTCTTTGGGCTTTGAACCTGTAAGCTGTTTTACTTCGACAAACGTTCATGTTCGTGGCTCTTTCTTTTTTAAAAACTTTTTTTCCCTTTGATATTGATTTAATTATTGGCAAATCAAGAAACCGAAGGTTTTTCGAGGCGAGTATAGTTACCTATATTTATATATATATCTATATATATATCTGTACATAGGGAGGAATATATATATGTATATATATATATATATATATATATATATATATATATATATATATATATATATATATATATATATATGTACAAAGGGTAGTCATTGTTTTTGTGTGTTTTTTACCTGTATTTGAAAACTATGAACACGGTTTATTTTAATAACTTAATCAAGGAATATCTGTTCCTTCTTTTGAGCAGATTTCATAGTATATTCGTCAACACTCAGTAAGCCCTTGCGTCCGTGTGAATTTATTGCCTTGATTTCTGTGAAATATACATATACATACAGACATACATACATACATATATATATATATATATATATATATATATATATATATATATATATATATATAAAAGTCGCCTGACGATTGCACTAGCATGAAACAGACTGTCGCCTCTAAGTGCTGACTTCCATGTCCACTTTTATATTTACACACGCTCTATCTCTGATATTGAGCACTTTACCCCATAAATATAGTACACTTTAAGACTATATTTCTGCATATATATATATATATATATATATATATATATATATATATATATATATATATATATATATATATTAATACGGTTCAACCGTAATAGTTTTGTCCTGGTGAGTTATTAAAACTATGAAACGTTAAGTTGCACTTCGAATGTAGGTGTATGTATATTTATCAATATATACTTTTTAGTTCTGTCTAACCACTTTGAGTACTGTTTTATTTACACCTGATTTAAATTAATTAAATATTTATTTGCTTACCTGTGTAAGCACGCATATACAGTTGCTAATATCTAATGTACACCAAAACAACACATTCTTACTTACGATTCTTACTACAGCCACCATAATACCTCAGAGTCTCTATGATATCCTAACTAGTTCTCATGTGTACAATTTCTCTGTAGCATAGAGGAAAGCAATATTTATTTTGATATAATACAAATATGTGGCACAAGGCTAAAAGGAGGGATAAAAGAAGCCTGGTCTTTAATCTGTCTTATCTTAAACTTAGCCAGCTACAATTGCTGACCCAAACATACCAAAGTATTCCTTACACCAAAACAACACATTCTTTCTTACCATTCATACTACAGCCACCATAATACCTCAAAGTCTCTATAAAGTCCTAACTAGATCTCATGTGTATAATTTGTCTGTACCATAGGGGAAAGAAATATTTATTTTGATATAATACAAAGGTGTAGCCCTATGGCAAAAGGGGGTGTAGGGGAAGACTGGTCTTTAAGCTGTCTCATCTTAAACTTAGCTAGCCACGATTGCTAACCCAAACATACCAAAGTATTCCTTCCTTCGAAACAACACATTCTTACTTACCATTCTTACTACAGTCACCATAATACCTCATGGTCTCTATAAAGTCCTAACTACATTTGAACAATTGCCATGGACATATTTATAGAAAGGACACAGGGAAGATTCGTTACAGCGTTGGGAAAGTGACAGAAGTCGAGATGCCAGAACCGAGAACATTACAGTTTTCAGCATCCTTTTCTGTTATCTTCAGTTTCCTTTTTCACGGCAAGGAAATTAGCAACATTCTTAGTTTCTAACGATGATAACTTAATTGTTTAATATTTGGAAGACATCTTTCGCCTTTCTTTAGATTTCGCTGTCGTATCTCTTGTCGTCAAGGAGACAACACTACGCTATCATTCCCAAGACAAATCATGGTTTATGATAGACCACTTAAAATAACGCTGCTATAACCACATTTCAAACAGTTAATTGATCAAAACGAATAAAGAATAAACAGAAAACGAGTCTGGGATTCTCTTGAAGACGTTGAATCTAAAATCAACAGTTTTAGCATACATTAATATTTTATTTGACTATTACATTTCTTTACTGGATCTGTTTATCATCTTGTTGACTACTATTTAAATTCCAAGTCCCTGGTGAGCATTTACGACAAACCATTCCCATTAAGCCACACACAAACAATATGGAACCTGGAAAACATTTTATCTTTCCTCCTTCGCCAAATATTAATATGGCGTCTGTAATTAATTGTAACGCAGCGGTAATGAGTCAGTCAAATGAAAGTGCGCATGCGTCGGAACAGTCTTCCGACAAAGAACTAATGAGGGCGTTGGTCCATGCTACGTGCCGAATGTTGTTATTTTCCCATATGGGAGAATTTATTTATTTATTTTTAATTTACAAAATAAATACAGAAATTTGTGAGAGGGTGCACAAACAGTACATTGCGGGATTAATTTCTCAGTAATAATGTTTATTTTGTCAATTTAAGAAAACAACAACATTTGAAAGAACAATTATCGTTTTATAATTCTGCTTGTTTTTTTGTTAGTTACGACGACCGTTGCTTCCTGCCAGTACATCCTGATTAATGGATTTATTTCGTTTTGGTGGCGAGGAAAGACAGGAATATATATATATATATATATATATATATATATATATATATATATATATATATATATATATAAGCGGCTTCTAATGTTCTGGAGTTCTGGCTTGGTGATAGTAGTCGTGGTTCCAGGGGACACAGTCCTATGGTTAAAGAGAATCTCAGTAGAGTTCCACCACGGAATATGTGAGTGATCGGCGCTATATTGAGTCTGATATATATATATATATATATATATATATATATATATATATATATATATATATATATATAGAGAGAGAGAGAGAGAGAGAGAGAGAGAGATTTAAGTGTTCAAATCTGTCGTTTTGTCAACTCTTTTGTATAGTTCTGAAACTTGGATGGCACATTAAACGATTAGATGTCTTCCAAAAATGTTCTCAAAGTACAATCTGTGGCCTAAGTAAGTAAACCTAAAGAGTCAGTATCAATACCCGGTTAAGGCAGTGGAGAACATTCAGAGGAAAATTAACAGGAGATAACTGACATGCATTAAACATGGCACGTGGAACTAGAACAGTCTACCCCAGTGAGTGAAATAAAGGGTTCAGTTTCAACTACCTGAAGAAGGACGGAGCGTACAACGGCTGAAATGTTGTAATAAATATGGCGACAAAGATGTGGAATATTATTGTTGTAAGTGTGTTATCAGTCAAGTGACATGGACTAAATTATCCAGTAACTAGAGCAATGTCTCACTTGTTTTCCCGAAATTTTGGCTCCGTCCTTTTAAATTCATGGATGCGTGATGTCTTTCGTTATGCTTTCTGCTTTGCTACGACAACAAGAATTAGAAATGTAATCCCAAGGAGGGAAGTTAGCAGCCGTTTCTTTTCTGGGAAACATCTATAACTCCTAGGAGGGCTCTCTTGTCCACTGCTGAGCAGCTGGAATACGAAATAATTTTGCGATTTCCCCGCGTATTTTGTAGTCGTGGACCGAGCAATTAGCTTATCCAATCATTAACTTAGGAATGATTTGGGGATTTAGGGGAGGGGAAGATCATTTTCTATTCTTTCTTCTTTCTTTCTAACTTTCTTTTTCGTGTGTTCAGCCTTTCTTGCTTTTTTTTATTGTCTTTCTCTTTTCTCTTCTCAGTTAATTTGATTTTTTTCTTCATTTTTCATTTCGTCTTTCTTTTTCATTTTCACTTCTTTCTTTCTTTTTTCTTTCTTTCTTTCTTTCTTTCTTTCACTATGTCTGTCTATCTATCTATCTATCTATCTATCTCAGTCTGTTCAAATCTATCTATCTATCTAAGCCACTTTATACCTATCTATCTATACAATTTCGTATCTATCTATCTATCTATCTATCTCAGTCTGTTCATATCTATATATCTATCTAATCTATCTATCTATCTATCTAAGCCATTTTATATATATCTGTCTATACAATTTCGTATCTATCTATCTATATCAGTCTGTTCAAATCTAGCTATCTATCTCAGTCTGTTCAAATCTATCTATCTATCTATCTATCTATCTATCTATCTATCTATCTATCTATCTATCTATCTATCTATCTATCTAAGCCACTTTATATCTGTCTGTCTATACAATTTCGTATCTATCTATCTATCTATCTATCTATCTATCTATCTATCTATCTATCTAAGCCAGTTTATATCTATCTGTCTATACAATTTCGTATCTATCTATCTATCTATCTATCTATCTATCTATCTATCTATCTATCTATCTATTAAAAAATTATTATATACGTATAAACAAACACAAAAAAGTACATTGAAAAAAAAACGCCAAAAGGAAACGTGAACTTTAATTTGAAAACTAGAAAGCTACATAAGCGGTAAAAAAACGACAGTTGAAATGTTTAAAATTCACAGAAACACATCTACCTACTCACAGACAAGTTAACCCCCTGAAGATGGTCTCAGGTAAGATTGAAACTACTTGGGAAAATAAAAAAAGCTATTCAAACAAAAATTGATATTTTTCTTACTCAATTTTCTAAATCTATCAAACAATTAATTCGCAAACTTGAAAACTAATCGACGTGATATATCTAAATTATTTAAGCAAAGCTGTTTGAATATATATATATATATATATATATATATGTATATATATATATATATATATATATATATATATATATATATATATATATATATCTAAGCCTCTTTATATCTATCTATCTATCTATCTAGGTAGCTAGCTAGCTAGCTAGGTAAGCCTGTTCATATCTATCTATCTATCTTTTTCAAAAAAAGCATGCTTCATCAGAAAAATAAAATAGTTGTTATGGTCCAGGTTAGGACCAAGGAAGAACAACACGAACACAAGAGTAGAAATAACGAAGATATATTACACGGAATAATAATACAAGATGTGGAAGGTGTTAGTATGACTGTCAGCCTGGTTTGGAGTGAACTACTATCGTCTCGACTCGATTCGTCTCTCTCTCTCTTGAGAGGCTTAGTATACATAGTGTTAGGAAGAGTTCATGCTGTAGTTATAGGTAAGGACCCATAACAATAGTAAAGCCGAAAATTATCAACAGATGCTATCAGTTGTTATTATTCATGTGTTCGGTTCATGATATTCTCAGCATCCTTCTGTAGAACCACTTTTCTGTTGTTTCAAGCCTCTTTTTCATCTGTGAGAATATCGTCCAGTATTCACTGCTATACAAGAAGATTGATAATATATAGCAGCTAAGTACCCTTTACTTTGGCCCGAACGAAATCTTTTTGTTTAATAATACTTTGCTTAGCTTTTGGAAGTCATCTTTCGCTGTCTTAATGCGCTTTCGGATTACAGTAATTCCTAATTTACGAATTCCTTTAACTGTATCCTTTATATTTGGTCAGGTTGTAAAACGACTGCATAGTGCATGACTGAAAACAGCACCCGATGATTGCATTCTGCATGAAACTCATAGTTGTGCTAACGATGAGGATAAAATGCTGATTTATTGTTTATGTAAATTGTAGCACAGTTGTTATACATCTAGCAACATTTTATAAACACCAACACTCAATGCGCGATATATATATATGAAAAATTTCTCAGAGTTAATCTGTAGAAAAGGGCAATATTTATAAATGTAAAAGACAATAGGAAAACTGTAATATTAGCCGACGCGTTTCGTCCTATGTGGACTTTTTCAAGGCAAAAACGAAATATATTGAAAACAAAGTAACTATTAACAACAAAACAAAATGTCCTTAGCAACTTATATAATAACATAATCCGCAATAATAAATTACATGAAAACAGATACATAATACTACCGACCAACTCTGTCACCTCCACTATCCAGAGCAACCTATCCCATCTAAATAATCTTAAAATAGTCACAAACACTTCCAAAAACATTATGGATATACTCAGATCCCCAAACACTAATAGCAATAATATTTCTGAAGCAGGCATTTATTAGATAAATTGCCAAAATTCTTCCTCCCAATATATTAGAGAAACAAGTAGAAATAAAAAAAAAAACGCATTTATGAGCACAAAAGAGACCTCACAAAAACAACTTAGCTAATGCACCAGTCATACATAGAAATAAATTCAACCACAATTTTGAATTTAAAAATGCTACACTCATAAAAAAAGAAAATAACTCTCTCAGAAGGAAAATCCTCGAGAGTGCCGCCATTGAATATTACCCAAATATTAATCTACACCCAGGCTTTTTCCCTATTTCACCTTTCTTAACAGAATTACTGCTCTCACAAACAAACGTACACAACAATATCAAGAAATCAAAAGAAAATGGTTGAATCCGACAACACAGCAATAATAACAATATCTCCACACGTGACAGTAAATGACATAATTTTCAGTTGACAATATGAATATAATAGCGTTTTCTAAATTCTTCCAGTTGCTAAGAACATTTTGTCATTTTGTTTGTTGTTAATAGTTACTTTGTTTTAATAAATTCATTTCGTTTTTGCCTTTAGAATGTCCACATCGGACGAAACGCGTCGGCAACGATTACAGTTCTCCTATTGTCTTTTACATTTATAAATTCTCTGTATATAAACATTTGCTCACATCAAGGATCAAATGTGGTTTCCAGCGAATTAACCCGGTAGGTCTTCTAGAGGATCGTCCTCCATCAAAGGTTTCTATTAATCGACTTGTCTTTGATGTGAAAAGATTAGGACCCGACTTGTTACACTGAAGTAGCAGGATAATGAATACAGAAGGTTGTTCTTGGCGCGGAGGCAAATTGTTGTTGCACACGTGGTGAGATTTAATGAGTGTTTTCCTTTATAAGATTTAGCGGAATAAATTTGGAAAAACAGGAAAGATATTTAGCGAGGGAATGGTTTGATCATTGGCAAATCTTGTTTCTACTCGCGGAGAGATTTCACAGTTCGTTAAGAAAACCGAGTTACGATTTACCGAAAGTTCAGTCAATGAGAGAATCAGAATAAATCGAATCGTTACGAGGAAGAATTCAATTTTATTTGGGGTTAATACAATAAATCTCAAGACTAATCGAAGATTTCACAACTGATAAAATTGATCGTATTTTGTCAAAGATGTTTCGAGAATTACGAAAATGAGGGGCTTACCGTTGAGTCGAAATTCATTAAGATCATTTTGTAGTGATGTGGGGCCTCTTCATTATGAAAAAATATTATATAATTACCGATTAATATATATATATATTAATACTCTATATAATACTCTATATAATACTCTCTCTCTCTCTCTCTCTCTATATATATATATATATATATATATATATATATATATAGAGAGAGAGAGAGAGAGAGAGAGAGAGAGTATTTAAATCTTTACACCTCAAGGTGAAAATTAATTCTAATATAAAACAAGTAGACTTCTTAGATGTAACCTTAAACTTACACTTAAATAATTTCCAACCCTTCTTAAAGAATAATGCTAACCCCATTTATATAAACCCTAATTCCAATCACCCAACGCCAGTTATTAAACATATTCCATCATCTGTTGAACGCCGTATAAACAAGCACTCTTCTAGCGCAGGAAATATTCGATAAACACAAGACTATCTATAACAAAATCCTCAACGACATTGGTTACAGATCTTCCGAAATAGAATATAGAGAAAACTGCAGTTACCCTAAAAAAACAATAGAGGAAGGAGAATAATTTGGTATACACCTCCCTTCAACAAGTTAGTCCGTACCAAATTAGGGCACAAATTCTTAAATCTAATTAACAAACACTTCCCTAAAAAAAGTAAATTAAGCCAGATCTTCAACCGCAATACCTTAAAAATTAGCTACAGCTGTTCTAGAAACTTAGATAAAATTATTAAATCATATAACAATAGAATACTGAAACTACATAGTGATAATAAACGAAACCTAAATACAAGTTCTAATACACCCCAAGAAAAAAGACTCTGCAACTGTAGAATCCCCGACCAATGTCCATTATTAAACAGATGCTTAACCAAATCCATAGTGTATATGGCCTATATCTCATCAAATGAGAACCCCGGAGATATTAAGCTGTATGTGGGGTCTACTAGCAGACCTTTGAAGGATAGGTATTACAACCACTTAAACTCCTTTACAAATACAGCCAAACGAAGTATGACATCACTTTCGAAATATTTTTGGAAACTCAAGGAAGAAGGAAGAACACCTAAAGTTAAATGGAAAATCCGAAGACAAGCCAGAACCTGTAATTCACTGAGCGAACCTTGCTTCCTATGTTTACAGGAGAAAATATGTATCATTGAACTTTTAAATAATAACCAATTATTAAACCAGAGATATGAGACCACCGTTTTCTGTAGACATACTAAGGATTTAACATTACAATCTTGCTAAATTCCCAATCCCATAACTATGAATCTTGTATAATTATATATACACAAAAACGCTCTTTCGATTACAAAATAAATAGTGATAACCCAAACATAAAGAAATGAAATCCAACTTTAGAATTCTTATCGAAAAACCTAAAAATAACTACTCCTAATAATTATAAAAGTTAACTCGAAATTCTTTTTACCTACTAAAATGTAATATTATCCCCGATCGCTATCTTCCCTCCCCTACCTCTCAAACTTAGGACGCTTGGTAGTTGACCTACCTAAACTTTGACCGATGCTTATCGGAAGAATGTCCACACTCCATTCAACATTAACTACCCGGCCCACCCAACACCAAACTGCTGTCAACAACAACTATCGTTTCACTTAGATACTTTTGTTAAGTACATTTTTCTTCTCAAAAAATGGAAAAAGGAAGTGACGTTTTACATCCGGGCTTGCCTACAAACAGGATCGTTCATAACCATTTTCGACCTTCACCCGTAGATGTGCAGTTAAAATGCACTGAAACCAAGTTGCGTCTTTGTAGTGAGTAAAATGGTTTTGTCTATATGATAAAATTATAATAAATAAATAATTATCGCTCTACTACCTGTATCGACTAATAATAATAAGCCTGACCCAAACTAATAATAATAAGCCTTTCCCCTAGACAATAATAATAAGCCTGACCCCTAAAGAATAATAATAAGCCTGACCCCAAACTAATAATAATAAGCCTGACCCCAAACTAATAATAATAAGCCTGACCCCTAAAGAATAATAATAAGCCTGACTTATAACTAATAATAATAAAACGCCTGATGTCTCAACTCTGAACTTTCTATTATAATTTGCTTATTAGCTAAGATTGACAAAAATAATTTCTTGAATTTTGAAAAGTTTATTGCATCAATGAGCTTGTCATATTCGGAGGACTTGTCCCCTAACAGACAAGTTAAGTGCTTTTAAATTCCTGGCCTGTCCCATGAACTTAAGTAATGACAATTAAAACCATCGCTACTATTAACTTACACACAAAGGAAATAAAATTTCCCCCTATAACTGACTCCACCCTAAGTACCATTACGCAGCTCTCGTTGTTAAACCCTAGGTCCATTATAACCAATGCGAACGTTCTAATATCCTTGAGAAAGGTATGAATCCTTCTTCTTCTCCCTCTAGCTATGATTAAATGGCAGTTCTATAGCCTTGGATGGCAACGGGTCTAGGAGGACAACTTCAAAACCTACGGAGGGTCGTTAGGGGACCTTGTGACACGTAGTACACCAGGTTTCTGTGGGGTCGATTTAACTTTCTTCCTTTTCGCCCTCAGTGTGAGGTTGACCTAGCTTTTTTTTCTTTTCACTTTCATTGTGTGGTTGACTTATCTTTCTTTTTTATTTTTTATGTGGGGTCGATCCATTCTTCTCTCTTCACACCTTCAATGCGTGGACGACCCATTTTTCTCCCTTTTCACCTTCCGTGTGTGTGTGGGGGGGTCGACCTATTATTCGGCTTTTCCATCTTCTGTTATCGATCCAATTTCTCATCAGAGAAAAGAATACAATATTTCGGACCATTCGGGGAGCTTGAGCGTGTACAAAACCATTCGATCGATCTAGCCGATCGTCTCTGTTTTTGACGGATATGAATTACCCCACTTCATCATGGACGATTTCTACCTGATACCTTCTCCGCTCCACGCATATTACAGAATGCCTAATTGGTCAAAGAAAATGCTGAGCCACAAAATTCTCCTGAGCCGACCAAGCATAGAAATGAATACAGTATGCGAACCAGGAATATTGAGTGCCAGAGAAAAGCGATAAGAACAAAAATTGCAATTTGAGCTCTGGTAAAAACATGCAATGATAACAGCAAAAATTTCAATATGAGCATTTTAAAAAAATGGTTGGTGAAGACATTGAGTTTATAAGTCCCAGATATTCATGCACAGATGTCCTTATGGACACATGGCACAGTGGATAAAGGCGTTGATTAGATCCAGTGACAAGACCCAAAGAGTTGTGAGTTCAATACCTGGTTAAGGCAGTGGAGAACTTGGAGAGGAAAATTAACAGGAGATAGCTGACATCCATTAGACATGGCACGTGGAACTAGAACAATCTACCCCGATGGACGAAATAAGAAACCTGAAGAAATCTGGAGCGTAAAACGGCCGAAACGTTGTGAATATGTCAATGAGGATGTAATGTAAGTAATTTGAACACCTCGAAAGCAAAACTGCTTTCTATGAATCATTTTTACATTCCATGGCTGATGCTAACCTCCAGGAGAGTGACTCGTTCTACCTTCCCCGGCTGTCATTTTCCGCTGACATGAATTGGAAAGATTATATTGAATCTATTTTTTGGTCTGCTGCTAAGAAATTTTGTGCACTGTGTCGTGCGAGACAATTGTTCTCTCAAAACTTTATCTTACATATTTATAAGTCTTCCATTCGTCCATGATTTGATCATTGCAGTCACAAACAGTCTGGTGCACCTGTTGTATATTTAAAGATACTTGATGAACACCAAGGAAGAGTCATCAATGTAACTAGCATCTCGGCTTCACTCACTTTTCCCACCGCCTTAAATGTAACTGTTCCTTTTCTATAAATAATTTCATGGTAATTGTTCGGATGAGTTCTTCGCTTTTACTGGCTTGCTTGTGGAACTCTCTTCCGGCTCCATGCTTTCCAGCCAACTTTAATCTTCAAATATTTAAAGGCAATGTCGATCGCTATCTAATGTCCTCCTGATTACTATTTCCTCTTTCTTCTCATTATTAACTAACTGTTCTCTCTTATTTTCCACTAGATATGATCCATTTTCTCCTCTTCTTCGATTGGCCATTCAATATAACGTCTAACCAATAGAAATGCCTATCCTCTCAACTCTCTATTGCGATTTGCAAATTGGATTGTTCAGGAAAGCAAACTTGCGGCAGTTTTTTTTTTCAGCGAAGTAATTCTTGTGGAAAAAAGAAATATGGGGAAAATTATTTAGTCGTTGATTCAATTTGTTGAGGAATTGCCGATAGACCACAGAGACGACATATCTTTCAGTTTGAAAAACTGATTGACTGAACGAACTGGATAAATAGTAAATTTAAATATAAAGATATATTATGAAATCTTTTTTTTTTCCTTTTCCCTTCTGTTGATCAAAAGTACTTAACTGAAAATATCATCGGATTAAAAGGAGAAATAAATATATTGATAAAATAAAAATGAACTGTGGAATAGTAAGCGCCTAAATATTTTTTGGAGATGTGCAAAACGTTGGAAATTATTCTTTACCGAGTACAAAGAGCTGGGGAAGAAAGTGTAATCATATTCATGAAGATCAATCATAAAACCATCATGGCTGACTTTTAATTGACGTTACGTTTACGCATGCGCGGTCTGCTGCTCGTAAAAACCGAGCTGAAGATAAGTGACTATTTTTGTTATGAACTCTGTGCATTAATGAAACATTTATGTACATGCACCAATGATTTTAGAGATGATAGTTATTTATTACGAAATAGGAAAAGGCGAGAATATCTTTGATATTATTTTGCATCAGTTTGTTTGCCTCATTTGACGACGCAGCTGGTGCTATTTTTTTTCTCAAATAAACCGCGAAAATGCCTTTTGCTTTTTCTCGATTTATTCAAACGAATTTGCAAACTGTTTTAACATCTACATTTTCCAAGAATATAACCGTATATATATATATAACGAAAATCTTGGTAATCCATATGGATAATCACAATGACGATGAAATCCTGAGAAATGTTAAGTCAGACCGAATAATTTAATTTAAAAAAACAAAAACAAACAAAAAACAGACCACTTTAAAGCTCCATTTGTAATAATTTATTTCACCAGAGAATTTTATTTTTCTCTGGATCTTCAGACTTCACTTTCAAAAGGTGAAACGAAAAATGAATTTAAAATTTACACTTTTGACGGGCAGTATTAAGCTTATATAAGTTGACATAGAGGGTGGTGAGGAATGGCATGAGATACATGGTCGAGTTTAAAGAGGGAAGGGAGAGAGTTAAATTTTATTTTTATATTTCTTTTTATTATAATACTTAATATTGAAGAAGGAGGAGGTAAGGATCAGACATTGACCTATTTAATCGGTCAACTCAACGGAAATGATATGGGAAAAGGAAAAGGAGAAAAAAGGGACAAAGAATAAAAGGGGAATTAAAGAGATAAGAGATGCACGTAGGGTTTTTGGAGGAAGAAGCGAGGTGGTATAGCTTGGGCAATTTAGATAAAAACAGAGTTTAACGTTTGATAGTAATTTAAATGTTTAAAAACTCTACAAAGAAATTAAATTTAATGCTTGTCAGCGATGTAAATATTTAGTTGACCGATTAAATCTGAAGATCCAGAGAAAAATAAAATTGTCTGGTGAAATAAATTATTACAAATGGATCCTTAAAGTGGTCAGGTTTTCTTTAAATTATATATATATATATATATATATATATATATATATATATATATATATATATATGATACACTCTCCCGTCGTTTTCGACGTATGACTGTCTTTCAGTTCAGTTTTTATGTTTATGTTTCGTACGAGACAACAATCCTGCACGGGATTTACAAACAAATCTACACGAAGGGCATACTGAAGGGTTGAGACGATTCTTTTCAAAGTTAGTTATGCCTCGGTAGCAGGTATTTCTCCAGTTTGCTCGGTTTTCAACAGCATGTTCGAACTCTTCTATAGGGATGTTTGCAGCAATTAAACTCTATTTAAGTTTATACTTGAACCGTAACCAAGGATGGCCTACATTATATATATATATATATATATATATATATATATATATATATATATACATATATATATATATATATATATATATATATATATATATATATATATATATCCTCAGGGAGATGCAGTACGATTTTCGCTTCCAGCATCTCGTATGCACGATTTTGTCGTTGCCTGGAAATTTTCGATGTAAACAGAAACAGACTATCAATATTGTGTTGTCCGTGTATTGCTTAATATATTATAATGTAATTGCCATCTTAGATAATGGCTTATGTAAGATGAAAGCTTAGATAAGATTAAAAATATGTGATTTTCTTTCTTCTTTTAATGATAATGCTATTAAGCTTAACAGACGACATGAAAGAATTTACATGAAATTAAATAGACTAAACTTGTCTATATTATTTAATGAAACATGCATCAATGAAAAAATGCTGCCTAAATACACACAACATACATACACACACACACACACATATATATATATATATATATATATATATATATATATATATATATATATATATATATATATATATATATATATATATATGAAGAGAGAAACCGCAAACGTTTTGGTTATAATTTTAGTTTGTTTTACTGTATATATTATAATTTATTTTAATATTTTACTACACTTGTTTCCGGTCTCGTGACCTTCTTCTGGTAAATTAAAGAAATACATTTTTGCCACTGTACGTATATATTTTTTCATTCCCATGGATACCTGTTTGCGCGCATGTATTTGTGCGGTCCGACCAGTGTATATGGCTATCATATGTACATGCCGTATGTCCATGTGTGTGGGCTTATATTCTGTTTACTGCTGCTTTAATTTGTCTATGAAGTTTTTTTCTTTAATTTGTAAGAAAGTGCAGTGGTCTGGTATATTGGCATAATGTTAAATTTGCCTTGATTGCATTCGTAGGTGTGTTGCGATACAAAGTGTTTTATGTTGTTGGGTAATTTGATGTTGCATTTGTGAAGGGTAACTCTGTTGTTAAGTGCTTGACTGATACCTAAATATGACTTCTTGCATTTTGTGCATTTGAGTACATATATCACATTTTGGAGTTGCAGTTTAAATTTTCATTTATTGGTAATGTAGTTGTGGGGTTTTCAAAGGTGTACAAGTTACCTTCTATAATGACATCACAAATCTCACATCTTTTTTGTTGCATTTTGTACCCCCCTGTATATTGTGTTGGTTAAATTTGGATGAGGCTAATATATGTTTCAGGTTTTTACATTGGCGTTTGCTTTTAATTATTTGGGTTGTTAGTATATTTTTCATATTTTCATTCTTGTTAAGTAGTTTTAGATTTCTTGTAATTTCCGTAAATAGCTCAGAATTGTTCTTATTGTATGTTGAGACATATGCTAGGGTGTGTTCGATGTCATTTTTTTTCTGGATTTCGTAGTTGGTCCAGAGGTGTTTTTTTCTGCTAGTTCAAAACCTTTGTTTATTAGTATTGTGGGGTAGTCTCGTTTTATTTAGAGTTCTATATAGTTCTTTAGGCGGTTTTTTCTGAGGTGTTTTTCGGTTACTATAGTGCAAACCCTATGTGCTAGGGAAT
The DNA here is from genome assembly GCA_964036315.1 of Acanthosepion esculentum. Lineage (NCBI taxonomy): Eukaryota > Metazoa > Mollusca > Cephalopoda > Sepiida > Sepiidae > Acanthosepion > Acanthosepion esculentum. The sequence continues at coordinate 80,781,877 of OZ038509.1, forward strand.
AGATGCATTTCAGACAGCTTTTTGGGTGATGGCTCTTGAAATAAAGATATTGTTGGGTGTCTGTAGGTTTGTGGTAGATATCTGTGATTATGTGGTTGTTTTTATTTCTAATATGTATATCTAAAAATGGTAATTTGTTAAAATTATATTCTGGGGGGTTGATTTTTGGTTTAATTTTAAATTTGAATTTAGGCCCAGATTTATATTTAAGATTAAAAATAGGTTGCGAATTTTAACTTAGTGAGACGCTGATGTAATCAATGTAATGAGTAAGGAGAGACGTTGCATGAAGTTTGAGGCATATAATACACAGACACACACACACACACACACGCACACACACACACACACACATACATATATATATATATATATATATATATATATATATATATATATATATGAAGAAATATAGTCTTAAGGTGTGCTATATGTATGGGATAATGTGCTCAATATAGAGCATGTGTAAATATAAAAGTGAACATTGAAGTCAACACTTAGAGGCGACAGGGTTGACTTCAATGTTCACTTTTATATATATATATATGTATATATATATATATATATATATATATGTTCAAATTATTTCATGAGATACACACACACATAAATGTCTTATTAAATATTTTGAACAAGTTTTGTCTACTTATTTTTAATAGGATCCTCTCGTAATTGCGGAAAACTTTCTTAGCATCCTTATTAAAGGGAGAAAATAAATACCATGTTGATGTATATTCATTTTATTCCGAGTACTTTCGACATTAGCACAATGTCATCATCAGGGTTTTCTTTTTTCTAAGGAAAAAATTGTCGTGTTCATTATTTTTCTAATATAAATTTGTTGTGTTCATCTGAAAATGAAAGTTTTACTTGTTAAGTAAAAGGCGCTAGTGTTATGTACTTTACGATTTTTAATATTTTATTATAACTAAGTTACTGAAAAAACTATTTACAACTACTAGTTATAACCTAAATATTTTAAACTATCTACTGTAAACATTTTAAAACATTTGTGCAGTATTCATAATTAATTTTATTAAGGCTAGTAAATATATATATATATCTATATCTATATATATATGTACGTATGTATATATAAATAAAAAGAAAGAACAGTAAGATATATAATCCGGTGTTCTTATTGATATTTTTTATTTTTATTTTTACAAAAGAGTGCTCAATGTAAACTGATTCAAAATATGGTTTTTCACTAAACAGTAATAACCATGTTTCAAAAACTGAAGCTAAAAACTTCAAATTTAATTATATAATTAAATTAAAAGCATTAGTTCTGTTTCATTTTCAAGCGTATTTTGGAATAACTTATTTTTAAATTTACTGAGTTTTAAACACACATATAAATTCATAATTTCCTGTTTCCAAGGATACAGAGAAATCCAATCATTTAGACAGGGGCGGTAGCGTGTTCATTTTTATTAACTATTGTTGTATCAATTATGAATTACGTTCGAAAAAGAGGTTAAGTTTAGGGAGGGTAGGGGTGTATTTTTCAACGAATTCTGACATCCGTTAAACGCATATCATCTGCTTTTTTTTATTAACGGCAAAAAGATTTTCGGCATTTTTTTCTTACTTGTATACTTAAAGATTCTTTCTAGTGATGTTTGGGTTAGAATACGTTTTATTTAACTACAATTTTAAAATATTTTTACTCTTAATTACTAATAGACTCTATTTCTTTCTAAAACAAGTAAATGTAATAGAATTACTTAAATTGTTTAAAATTATTTTTTCATATCACATATAATTATGTATATTAGTAGCTCCCATTTTTTAATTTTATTTTTAAATATTATTTAAGGAACATTTTTGACAATGACGGCAAAAACTAGCTATTTCATTTCTCTGATTCAGTAAATTTTTATTTTTTTATAAGTAATATATAGTTTCTCATGTATGCAAAAAGGAGAGGGTCATTTAATGACCTATATATTCTAGCTTTTCTTATTAATTTCCATTTTAATGTAGGTGTTTTATTAGATTCTTTTAAGTACCAGAAATATATATATATATATTTACTAACTATAGCTAGAGTAGGCTTACATAAGCCGATGCACAGTGTGTATACACGGAAAACGTGTCATATATTGACTAATAAAGAAGAGGCAACGGCTTCAAACAGTTTACATCCCCATGTGGTTTGAGTTCGCTCTTAGGTGTCGCTGGCAGACGACAGGTTTTTTGACATGTCTTAAAACCGACCATTTTAAAAATCAAGCGATACTTGAATTTAAAATATGCGGTGAATCTGAACAAAACGGCTACCGAATCCTTTCGTATGGTAATTGCAGTTTATATTGAATTATTCATGTCAGCTGCGCTCGTGTTCGAGGGACACAGGACATTTCTTGGAAGTGAAATGGCTGTCGATGATGGACGTGGTGTGCGTTAATGTACGCCAAGAACCGGTGAGCGTTTTAAAACATCGATGAACTTGTTCGAAATAAGAGACCACTTAGCATGAGTATAATTAAAGAAACATCGTTTTTTTTATACTAAAGTTCACCAACATAAGGCTCAAGAGCCAATCATGGTAGAGGGTAACTTAACGAGGTATGCGATGTTAATATTTCTGGATGTAGACTGACGAGAATATTATAAGGGTAAGGAGGATAGATAAGGTTGTCTTGAAGGCGTTATGATGGGGGTGCTCAGGGAAGTATCCAGTTCACGGGAAAAGTGCTTTTTGAGTGGTACTTCCTATTTACAATTGGAATATGGATAAAATATTAGCAATTCAATTCTGAGGACTGAGGTGAATCCCAGCCGGATGTCCCCGAAATGGTGACACTAAAAACTGGAGCTCGGCATTAGTTCCCGATGTACTCATGCTGATGCTGATGACGCAACTAATTTACTTTCGTCTTACTAGCAAATACTAATGATCCGACAAGCTATTGCTACATAGAAAAGGACATCCAATCAGTGGTTAGATGGGGGCAAGGAATGCTTTGTAAATTTTACTTCCGCCAAAACAAATCATTTAATCACAACTAAGCAGTAACTTAGCTAAAGGGTGTGTATCTCGGGGCAGTATGCAACCCCCCCGGTGCAGGCCCTTGAGTTTTTCCGCCCCTCTCACTATCATCCACAAAAACATAACATATTGTACACTGACTCACTCTTTATATATATATATATATATATATATATATATATATATATATATATATAAAGATATTTTTGAAGGTACAAAATTTTATCACAGCAAAAAAGTGTGAAGCTTGATATTAATAGACATATTAAAAACGGGCCAAGCAAACGGTTTCGCTCCCGGTCTTCAGGCTTGCAACGGGAGATTTAATTTAAATTAAAAAACACAGAAAATATACAATGAAAAAGAAATGTGGAGGAGAAAAAAAAATTATGAGAACGAAAGTAATATATAAATTCCAACGTTCACAGCATTAATCCAAAAGAGGGCTCGATACCGATAGTAGAGCGATAATTATTTATTTATTATAATTTTATCATATAGACAAAACCATTTTACTCACTACAAAGATGCAACTTCGTTTCAGTGCATTTCAACTGCACCTCGACGGGTGAGAATCGAAAATGGTTATGAACAATCCTGCTTGCAGGCAAGCCGGATGTGAAACGTCACTTCCTTTTTCTATTTGTTCGAGAAGAAAAATATGCATAAAATTTATATATATATATATATATATATAGGTATCGGAGTGAAACAATAGTGCTTTTTGATAGCAGTTTGGTGAAGAATGGATTGGGTGTTCAATGTTAACTGATCTGTGGAGATTTTTTTCTTGCCGATGAACACCGGTCAAAAGTTTTATCGGCAAGAAAAATCTCCAAAGACCAGTCAACACTAAACACCCCTTCTATTATTCACCAAACTGCTATCAAAAAGCACTATTGTTTCACTCCGTCACCATTTTTTTTATGTATATTTTTCTTCTGAAACAAATAGAAAAAGGAAGTGACGTTTCAGATACGAATTTGAGCGCGCTACTAGATTGGTAATTAGGTCTCACCGTTTTACTCTAACTAGCTGGATATAACCGTATCTTATATTCTGATAGTTTCTTATCTCTTCTGACTTGTGGAACTTATATTCGATTTCTTTCTTTGTCTTTTCTATTGATTCTATCAAAGTAATTGTTCTGATGAGATATCCTCATTACTACCTAGAATTTATGGTTTTAAGCGTACTATTATATTGGCGACAAGGTCACAACATCTTGTTGCCGTCTGTGACGTCTCTGGATCCCCAGGCAGCTACATAAAACGGTATTAACGAAAAGAGTAATTTATTTCTGGTATTTGTTTTATTAATTGTGACAGCTTGGAGGATTATAAGAGGCAGTAGGAGGAATGACGTTAGAGGAACGTATGTCGCTGGTTCGCCCAGCGTCCCTCCATGGATGGTATAAGCTGTCACACACCAGAATGTGGGAGGCATATCGACACTTCAGAATTCTTGAAGTCCTCTGTTGAATTTTCGCCGTTTTGTATTGTATATTCAAACCCAGACAAAGGCAAGTTATCACTGTGAGAATGCCCCGCCCACGAAGCACTCCGGCTAATCGCTGACCATTGTGTCCCTGGATTTCGTATTCTCTAACAGTCTTAGAGTAGATTTAACCATAAGTCATATGCTAACAGTTTCTTGCTGGTGGAACCCCGGCTTCTTGCTTTCCTGTCAACTGTGTTCTTAATTCTTTTCTTTTTTTTCTGTTGTTTATAATAATGTTTTTTCTCATAGTCTCTAACGCGAAGTAACCATTTGCATCTTAGTGGCTTTATTGCCTTAATTCGAGTGGATCAAAGGGAAAACATTATTGTTTCTCTTCATCAGGGCTAAGGAAAATTTTTTTTAATTATTTTTGACCAAAATAACAGATAGAAATACGCTCTAAAAATGGTAAACATTGACAAACATTCCTGCAACAAGACGGAGTGTCCAAGGAACAGTTCTTCCATTTCTTAACTACATTCACTCTTCAGCAATGGTTACTGTTTTAAAAAGCGATGATTAGAATTATAATAAAACCCTGACATTTGATGAAAATGAATTTAAACATTTTCTTTGTTATAGAAAATCTATAGCAAAAATAATAAAAACTATTTTGTAGATTTCTTTTCAAAACTATTTATATTATTGAATCGAACGCTAGGCAAAACATCGGCTAATTGCCAATTAATTCAAACTTTATAAAATGGTAAATGATAAATATTGCATTAGTTTTCAGAATGTTGTAAATAAACAATCTAATAAATAAGAGTTACAGCCATTAATTTCCTAAAAAATGTGCATACCGTAATGAAAAAATATCCCAAACTTGATATAAACAAAGTTTTACTGCCAAAATCTGTTATTATAAACAGAAAACACCAAAAGATTTCACTATTTACATTATTCGTGTTGGAGTTTTTGCGTACCCTGCTGTACTAGTGAGCCAGCCAAAATGAGCTGACTCATTTTATAGTTCACCAATAGATGATTTAACCAATCAGAAGGCTCAAAATATTCAATCCGACGTGTATAAAGGCGGCCAAGTTTTTCCCGAATATTCGCTGCCAGCCTTTGATAGCGAAGACTGAAGAATTACGGAACAGCTGCTGGTGGTATTGGCGATATAGTCAGATTCAGTAGAGTGTCTGACTCGTGAGTGTTAATCTTTAACGTTGTTTCATGGAACAGATTACGTAATGCACTAGATTCTATATTCATAGATTATGGTGAACATGGGCAACAATTCGAACTATTGTCCTCATCTTTTTCGCCATATTTATCACAACATTTCGGCCGATGTACGCTCTAGCCTTCTTCAGGTGGTTAGAATGTCGAACTGAACCCTTTATTTTGTTCGCTGGGGTAGACTTGTTCTAGTTCCAAGTGCCTTGTCTAATGGATGTCAGTTATCAGTAATCTCCTGTTAATTCCTCTCTCCAAGTTCTCCACTGCCATAACCGGGTATTGAACACACAACTCTTTGGATCTTGTCACTGGATCTAACCAACGCCTTTATCCACTGTGCCATGTGTCCTTAAGGCCGGAGCGTGCATCGGCTGAAAAGTTGTAATAAATATGGCGACAAAGATGAGGACAATAGTCCGAATAATGTAAATCGTGTACATAATACCTCATCTCAGAAATATAGACAGATACTGAAGGGCCGGAACGTTGTAATAAATATGGCGACAAAGATGAGGACAATAGTCCGAATAATGTAAATAGTGTATATAATACCTCATCTCAGAAATATAGACAGATACTGAAGGGCCGAAACGTTGTAATAAATACGGCGACAAAGATGAGGACAATAGTCCGAATAATGTAAATAGTGTATATAATACCTCATCTCAGAAATATAGACAGATACTGAAGGATTTTTTGATTATTTATTTACATTTTTAATTCTTTTAGAACGTTCGAAATTTTGGTTTGTTTTTCTTGTGTCAGCGTGGCAAACTATAAATTAGTATCGAAAATTTTAGTGTCCTTTTTATGTCGTGAACAATCCTTTGATTTGGAAATTCCTGCAAAAATATTTATCGGATTTTAATAAAACTATCAGTACTTATGCATGAATTAATTAAATTATTTTAGAATTTTAATTTTTTTTTACTTCTGTTACCTAACCACACATTACATTTTATGAAAGTTCAAGAAATTAAATTTTCTAAAGCTTCATGTTTATAGTTAAAAGGAGAATTCCTTGGAGAATTTAAATCATCAATTTCTTTTTGCAAAACAGGTTTGAATCGTAAAATAAAAAAATGCAATAAAACTAAAACATTATTTAATTAGAAAAACTTTTAATTACTTTTATCAATAGGATATATTATGTACACAATTATCTTGAATTTTATTCGATGAATAATAAATTTTTACAAGAGTTGTTTTCATTTTCTCTTTTGAATTTTAATTAGAATAATTTATAAAGTTTTAAATATTTAAAAAATTCTGTATTAATTTGTAAGGGTTAGGTGATATTGTTACAGTTTTTTGGTACCCTGGTATACTAGTGAGCCAACTAAAATGCGCTGACTCATTTTATAGTTCGCCAATAGAAGGTTATCAATCAGAAGACTTAAAATATTCAATAAGACGTGTATAAACGCGGCCATTTTGTTTTTCTCCGAATATCCACTGCCGACCTCTGATATCGATGACCAGAAGAATTACTGAACTACGCTCTGCTACTTTCTCCGAATATTCACCAACCTCTGATATGGAAGACCTTAGGAATTACTGAACAGCTGCTACTAGATATTGGTGTAGTTTCATTGAACAAATTACTTACTACGTTAGATTCTACATTCAAACTACGGTGAACATTTATAACAGATATTGTTACTAAGTATAAACTATATTTGCCAATCATAGATCGAAAAAGTTATTACAATTTAGTGAAACTTTGTATTTTGAAAATTTTATTTTTTGTGTTGGTATAAACAAGCTGACGGCACCGTCAGAAAATAACATATATATTTTTTTTGAAAATAAAGGCGTATCGAAGAGATGGTCTTTTCCTGGACACTGGTATTATTTTAACTACGAACACTCTTTGGCAATGTTTATTATCTTAAAAAGCAATGATTAGAATTGTATTCAAATCTAAACATATTATGAAAGGGAATTAACTTTTTTTGAGTTTAATACGAAAATATTAATCACTATTTATTGATTTGATTGTTTATTTACAAGAATAATTTTATATTTACAACATCCTAAAGATTAACACAATTAGTTGTCATACAATATTTGTCATTTACCAATTTATGAAGAAATAAATAGCGAAATAATTTTTATTCGTAAATTTATAAATATTTAGTAAATTAAAATATGTGAACCAACTATAAAGAAATCCTTAAGTACCATTTTATAAAGTTTGAATCGATTGGTAATTAGCTGATTGTTTGCCAACCATTCTTAAAAATGCAAATAAATAGTTAAATGAACAAACTAATAAATAAATAGTGTTTATTATCTATATTTTATATAAATATAAACTGACTACTGTTTAGCATACATGTGATAAGACTATAGACAAGATGACTGACAATGGGACAAAGCACATGGTGAGTTGGATTCATGCCTTTTGAAGACCATTTTTGCAATGATATCAATAGTATTGGTTAGATTTGAATTCTGTTCACTGATTCTTAATCATTAAACCACCTTGAAATTTTGGCAAACATGGACCTTTGTGCCTGCAAAAAAAAAACGTTTTTTCCCATGACACCACTTTTGTTTTAACTACTCTACAGCAATTTTTAATGTTTTACACAGCAATGATTAGAACTGTAATAAAACCTAAACATATGATGAAAGGCAATTTATACATTTTTTTGTTCATGAGAATTTACAACAAAAATATTAAACACTATTTATTTACTAGATTTACAAGAATAATTTTATATTTACATTCTAAAAGAATGACTATTGCATTTACAAATTTATAAATAAATATGAAAATAATTTTTTATTCAAAAATTTATAAACATTTACAAAATGATTAAAATATGTAAAGCAACTCTAAGGAAATGCTTATGATTTACCATTTTATAAGGTTTGAATCGATTGGCAATTAGCCAATGTTTTGCCAACCATTCCAATAAATAATCTAATAAATAAATAGTGTTTATTATTTTTGTTGTCAATTCTGAAGAACAAAGAAAATGTATAAATTCACTTTCATATTTTTAGGTTTTATTAAAATTCTAATAATCAGTTTTTAAAACAATAAACATTGCTGAAGAGTGCAGATAGTTAAAATAATAGCAGTGTCAAGGAAAAGCTGTTGTTTTAACACGATTCTTTTGTGAGTACAAAAGTCCACATTTGCCAAAATTTTTATAAGTTTTACTGATTGAAAGCGAACTTAAAAACTAATCATAGAAATTATAAGTAAGTAAATAAAAATAGGTTAGAAAATTCGATCAATATTGTTTGTAGATTAAGTTATTGACATAATTCAAATCCTTTTTCTTTCTTTTTTTTGTTCTTGAAAGGATTCAAGATGATGACTTTTCCTTATTTGGAATTTGAACCAGAGTCTTTAAGTTTCCCAAGTAACATTTTTTTTTATTCATGATTCATAAACTATTTTCTGTTATTTCTATTTACTATGACTGAATAAAGGGAATATATTATAAAAGAAAATGGAGTCAGGATAAAAACAGCAGTATTAAGGCATATTTATTTACGTTTGCAAAACATTAACTGGGTAAAGAAAATAGACAGATAGATAGGTATGAACAGAATGAGATGCATATATATATATATATATATATATATATATATATATATATATATATATATATATATACAGAGAGAGAGAGAGAGAGAGAGAGAGAGAGAGAGATGCGAACAAAGTGAAATAAATAAATAAATATGAACAGACTGAAAAAGATAGAGAAATATATATGAATAGGCTGATATATATATGTATGTGTATATATATATATATATATATATATATATATATATATATATATATATACAGTATTTACATTAGTCGGACTATTGTCCTCATCTTTGTCGCCATATTTGTCACAACGCTTCGGCCGTTGCACGCTCCGGCCCCCCTCAGGTGGTTGGAACCTCGAACCGAACCCCCTATTTCGATCACTGGGGCAGACCGTTCTAGTTCCACGAGCCATGCCTGATGGATGTCAGC
>OZ038509.1:80796547-80799047 GCA_964036315.1 Acanthosepion esculentum
AATTCTCGATACGGCTTAGAATTCGTCCCCATTTGCACTGGACTTCATTGATTTGACATGTTTTGGGAAAATAATTAATGTTTTATTTTCGAAATCTAGTCACGTTCTCAAGGTGTTCATGACATTTAAATTCTAATTGTTTTGGCAGAGAATCGTACAATAAAAGAAACGACACTTGAATTTTATTTTGAATTTCAAATACAAAGCCATACTTTAATCTGACATTTTGTTTGCTTTTTTCTTTCTCTTCGTAGCCAAACTTTATTTGATGGCTTTCTGTGGTTTTTCCTCTTTTCTTATAGACTAATTTCCATTAGAACCGAACGCACTTAAAAAAAAAAAAAAAGATGTTTTACGAAAACCAGCATTTTAACATCCTCATCTTCATCCCATTTGAGGCAGAATCTAAGACGCTGGGCTGAAGCCTGAAAGGACGGACAATACTAAACATTATTTCTAAAACAGTTCCAACCCATTATCCGTTGTGTTGAAAGAATTACAGTACCTGAAATCCCAAACCGCACAGAACCCGAGTTTTCGTCGATCTTGTGAAAGTTATAACTCTCTAGACGTTTCTTCCCAATGATGTGTCTCAGAGATTTCCACTGTCACCCAAGGCAAAGCTAGAATGCCACGAGCTCTCAGGGGATTACAGGGAGTGAAAGAGAAAGAGAAAGAGAAGTCTGTGTATACGGAGGATTGATGAAAGGACAAAAATGAACAGGAAGATGGCGCGTGACGTTACAATTTTTGAAGGTTGTATTTATCAGTTTAACCAGTAAACGGAAGGGAGTTCCACATGCTGGAAGTGCGAGAAGAAAACTGTTGGAGTAGAAATGGCGGCTGCATTGAGCCATTTGAATAATAAAAAGGTGGGACCTTGTCGTGACTGAATTCATGTATTAGGGGCATCAGAGTAGTTGCCATGTTAATGTATGTATAAATAGCTTAGGTATAGCCAGGTCGATAAGACAGTGATTAAAGTCGAGATGACTGGTCAGGATCGATTGTTTTGCTGATCCCGCTTCGGGTTTTGCCAGTGACCCAACATTCCTTGCTGTAGACGAAGCAATTGATTCGATACAGACACTCCACTACATGTCAGTGTAAAACGTGAAGCCAGGAAGACGTAGTGTGCGGGGCTCTCCCAAGGTTTAGCATCAGCCAATGCTGATGGCGGGCAAAAACGATTCACTGTGGTGGCTATCGATTCCGATTTTTATTTTTGTAAAAGCATTCTCATTGTTCACATGATCTGCCCGTTTTATTCTTTGCATTCGTCGATAGAACCACTGTCGCTTCAAAGTCAGATTAATTCAGATTATAAGTATACCTTTTATTGTAATTACAGTTTCTCTTAAATCTTCCTTATTGTTCACGTGATCTGTCCGTGTTATTCTTTGCATTCGTCGATAGAACCATATCTCTGTCGATTCGCGTTTCTTCATCTTTGAGAAAATTGAAAAATGTTTCTTTCATTCGATTGCGTTTAGCATGAAACAAAATGTCGCCCCTGGGTGTTGACGTCAATGTCCACTTATTCATATATATATATATATATATATATATATATATATATATATATATGTGTGTGTGTATGTGTGTGTTTGTATGTGTGTGCGCACGCGCGTGTGTAACGACTGTGCGGATGAATCTAAGTTATAAATTACATTTATTTGTATTATATATATATATATATATATATATATATATATATATATATATATATGTAGATAACAAGCCCTGAAGAGCGAACCTGTTATATTGATGTGCTCACGGAACAAAGTAGTAGGCATGACTAAACCAACAACACTCAACTAAGTGATAAAGTTCAGATTAATTCTCTCTTTCTCCTATCTATCTGTTTGTCTGTCTATCTGTCTCTCTCTCTCTCTCTCTCTCTATATATATATATATATATAATATATATATATATATATATATATATATATATATATATACAAATGACAAACAATATATATATATATATAGGGGGGGGTCATCCGTTTATCTGTTGCTACTTCAGCGCTCGTTTCCTGTCAACTTTTTAGCTGTGCTTCATTCTCTCATTTCGGCTATTGTGGCTAGGACGTAGGTCTGTCCAAGGGGTCTAAAAGTTCCCATTTTCGCATTACATCTGCCAACCGCCTGACGATTGCTTAAAGTAGTGGTCGGACTGTGTATATCTGAGAGGTATATCTATATATATATAGATATAGATATATATACTTTTATATTTTGAGTTAATTATTATATAGCTCTCTGGGATAGCATATTTTAAAATAATATTGATGAATGATACGTCTGTATTTAAGTAGTAATTTTTCATTTATGCTAGTTTGGTTAGAACATATATTTCATATAAAATTATTTGGAAATATAAGCACATTAAGATATATATATATATATATATATATATATATATATATATATATATATATATATATATATATATATATATAAATCAAATGGTCAAATGTGTACATATATATATATATAT